>WYDF02085328.1:5789-24354 GCA_009867245.2 Adranes taylori | reverse complement strand
CTGTTTTTTATGAGGGTCAAAAAATAGCCAGCAGTTTGTCAGCCAAAAAATCAAATGTTAACTAAAATTGTCTTGTAGTATTTGTCTATAAGCTAGAGTTGGTTTGTTAAAAGAAATTTTTGTCCATTTATTACGCCACTTCTGCTTTTCATTTTCTATCTGTGATTAAAGTTTTAAACTAATAACTCTGTTTAACAACGCTTTTCTCCATTTATTTCCAATTTTTGCAGACACCATCGGCGTACTATCTTCAGTGTATTCAAGTTTAGTCTTATTAGATATATTTTAGTCAATATATTCAACAATATCAGCAATTTCGTTGTCTTCCTTACCTCTTACACTTTAATGTAAATATTATCACTAACTCAGTCACTCTGAGTTTGTCTGATTTTACCTCTTCGAAATTTGTGATTTTTCTGAATTTATTTCCTCTTGATCTAGAGCCATTTTACTCGATCAAACTTTACGAATTCAGCACTTACAGTAGGTCACAAAGGAACCTGTCCAAACTTCTTCAGAGAAGGTGTTGAAAAACTTGGCTATAACGAAGTGAACTTTGTAATAGTGAATTATAGTGCTATAGTTTATTTATAAAATAACTACTATAATAAATACTCCAAAAATTATATTTTGTCATATTATGAAACACGTACCAGGCAATGCAAGTAGATAAGAAATGGCAGTATGAAAGGAGAGTTTATTGAAGGTTAACCCCCCATTCTAAATTTCAGAAATATCCATAAAATTATTAAAAAGATGGAAAACTACTCGAAAAGTACCAATTTTATTTTGCAGCCCTTTTTATGGGATTCAAAAAAGTGTTGTATCTGAACATTTCTGCGTCTGTTCCAGTTTTATGAATATTGCAGAAAATCAGTTAACACATTTCTGCACCTTGTAAGTCTGTTATCTATCAGAAATATCATAAGGTTGATGTTAATGTAACTTCTCTAAAACTCATTTGTTGGGATAATATTTGGATTGTCAATAATCTCCAATGAGTCGTATTTAAAAACAAATTACTTGAACATACAGAAATAATTTTAAACTAAATGACATATTTTAGGCAATACTGCATAGTCTGAAATTACAAGAAAAAGATTACAAATTTGGAATAACAAGAGTCTTCTTCAGACCTGGCAAATTTTCCGAGTTTGATAAGATAATGAAGAGTGATCCAGCAAATCTAAAATCAATTATTTCAAATGTGAAAAAATGGTTTATAAAATCAAGATGGATCAAGTCACAATTTACAGCATTAACAGTTATTAAATGTACGTGAAAAAATCTAATCATTTTTGTAGTATTTGATTTTGAACCATTTTTTCTATTTTTCTTTTTACCTTTTAGTGAGAAATAAAATAGTATATCGTCGCAAAGCTTTAATAATTATGCAGAAAGTAACGAAAGGATATCTGGTTAAGAAACGTCATGCTCCAAGATGGAAAGGCATTTTGAAAATAAAAGACCTGAACGAAAATTTGCAACAATTACAAAGCATTTGCGGCCAACTAAAAAAGGAAAAAGAGAATAGTTTAAATGATATCAATAATTTAAACAGCGAAATGAAGAAAGCTCTACTAAAAATCAAGGTGCTTTGCAGTCTTTTTCTCGACATGTACTTATTTCATTTTGATTCATACAGAACTTTATTTAGTTTAAACAAAGACATATATTTATTTTTATTAGCAAGAAGAAACTATTGATCCACCGACTATCGATAACTTGTATAAAAACCTTCTGAACAAAGTTAATCAACAAATGGCGTCCTTGCGAAAAAAGGTGCAAGACCAAAAAAATGCGGAGGAAGCAGAACGATTGCGAAAAATTCAAGAAGAATTAGAAAGAGAGCGAAAACTCAAAGAGGAGGAGGAGAAGAGGTTAAAAGAAGAAGAAGAGAATAGAAAGAAAAAAACTGAAATGGAAGCTCGAAGAAAAAAAGAGGAGGAAGCACGACAAGTGCAGGTAATTACTCGTTTATATATTATTAATATTGTAGTAGCATGCAATTCAAGATTTATTTTATGTTCTTCATTCAAAAATAATTCACGATCTTGTTCATCTTACTTACACGCCAAATGTTATGTAAATGCAACTGATTTCTTGATTCATTTGAACCAGTGCTAAGTAGTATTTAAACATTATTTTTAAGTTAATTATATTATTACATTCTTAAGAACATTTCAAAATGGTGTTGTACCAAAGTGCTAAATACGAAAACGTGTGGGTGTGAAAATAAGAGAGATGATGTAATATGATGATTATAATAATTTTGGGGCTTGTAATGAGTATAATAAGAGGTTTTACGTATCGTACGCAAATGTAATATTTAATAAACTGATTGAAATGAAAAAACTAGCGTCCACTGACTACATTTGTAGCACGGCACAAAACTTGAAAAGAAGAATAACCGAATTGAAGCATGTATGCACCATAATAGTACTAAAAGTAGCAAATTTATCAAGATTATTTATCGAATTTATAAGATTTACTTCTGAAGAGGTGGTGCCTGAGAAAAAGAATTCTGACCAGTTAAGAGTAGATTTGGAATTATGTATTTCTTCACTAGAGGTCTCTTTTAAACGCGCTACAGATCATAAAATTAAGGGTAAAGATGAGATTCTTTAAACTAAAAAAGCTTTTATTCAATAGTTACACTACCAATGTCAAAGGTCTGAAGAAAATGTCGAATAGACCAGATTTCTAAATATTCGGTACAGAATGAAATCAATTTGATAACTTGCGTATACATACACGTTTTTTCTCCTACGCTAGATTCTATAATATTTAATACATAACTGGAAACTTATTTATTCATGGCAAAACGTAGAGTACGTGTTATTGTGGTTGGGGAATGTGATATTAGGAGCCGTATTAAGTTACCATAGTAAGTACAAGGTCAAATAAAAAGTGGGGCGAAGTACGGAAATGACCAAGTTTATTCCAGTTTTATTTTACTGTTTATTTATCATGGTAATTTAATACCTCCCCGAATATGATATTCCCCAGCCACATTAACCCACTCTTAATAAATCGTCTAAATGTCTGAAGATGACCCGAAAGGTTTGTAATATTGTCACAGTCCTGACTCATTCACGTTGTAATTTGTTTATTTATTATGGTAATTTAATACCACCCTGAATATGATATTCCCAATGGTTAATAAAACAATCATAATACAACACAATTGGCTCTACAATCATAACACAACACAAAATTATTTTATATACAAGCAACAATTATGGTTTTACGAATTGTGCTAAATAATAAAACAAGTAGCGATTAAGTTTTATTCGATTTGCATGATACAATGTTAATTTGGATACAACACAATTCGAAAATAAATAAAATAATCTATCAAGCAACATTTAATTAATATTAGTAATAATAAGAGAGTAATTAATAAACGACGGACAATATAACAAAATATAGTACGGTTCTGATTTATTAAATTTGTATAGATTTATTTTCAAGTAGCAAACTTTATACTCACTTCGTAATTAAATATAATAAAAACTAGTAAGAAACATTTAAATAGAAGTTAAATGTTAAAAGTTAAATTTGTAGTGAAATGAAAATTAGTTACATTGAATAAAATTATTTACTCAGAATAAAATCCAAAGAACTTAGTTGTTTCAGTCCTTAATCAAGATTCATAATAAAATAAATTGCCTACTTACATCTGAACGTCTACCATAATTCTCACGATAACAACCGAAAATTAGAAAGTAAAATACGCGTAATTTATAGAAATAAACATTAAGACTGTTAAAAATCTGGTTAAGAACTGGTTGTGAACTGCTCAAAATCTGACAAAAATCTGATTCTCTTCCACTGATTTTCCGCTTTTATGTTTTCAAGTCGACTCACCCCGCCATGTTTCGTACTAAGTTTCGGCAGAAGTTTGGTGCATCTCACTTTGCTTATCAGAAAGCCTACTACTTAAATTATTTTTTCAAAAAGACTATTTTCTCTTCTACTTTCTTACGTACCGGCTACATTACTTACTCTTCAGTTCCGAAGTAACACCTGCGTTCTGACTTATTTCGCATGCCTATTTTATTCTGACATTAATTTATTTAACTTGTATAATTGATAGATTGTAATATCATTATAGATAATTATAATGATAAATTGCTACATTATTTTATGGAATTTATTGATTTTAATAATTTTCTATTATGTAGACATTATTCCTTTTAATCATTTAAAAAATTCGCCTAATAGTTTAATCGTTACAAAGTTATAATGTAATCATTATTCTATAAGTGAACAACTTAATCTAGTTCTTATTAATATTCAATTACATACATTTCATCGAAATCATAATTCATTATCTAACTGAATTTATATTGAATAAAAAATACAACAGGAAAAAGCAGACAGAAAAGCAGCAATGGAAGTTGCCACTCAACAAGAACGCGAAGCTAGAGAAGATAGAAGATATCAAGAACAATTGGAACAGGAGAGACAAGATCACGAGTTGGCTTTACGATTGGCACAGGAAAGTAATGAAAAATTGGAAGATAGTCCACCCATGATTCGCAAGTAAGATGCTATTGTATCTAATAATACATATTAAAAAAGTCCGTGGCTTTCCAAAATATATCTGCTATACCTATCTTCCATTTATGAAATAAGAAAATGATATAAATTAGCGTTAACCAATCTACTTTCTGACTATTTTTGTTTACAATCTTTCGTATTTGGATATTATACTAGCCATTAGCTATTGATAAGAAATATTTGAAGTTCTTTCAAAAGTTACTTATATTAGATATTCTTCAATTTTAATTTCTTGTAATACATGCTAAATGTTTAACACTAAAATGTCCTAAATATTGATTCAAATATACGAATACTTAAAGCAGAAATGCTTCATTTACCATTGAAAAGATTTATTGGGTCATATACACTTCATTTGAACTAAGAATTCCCTATTTATAATGAGCATGTATATTTACGTTTTATTGAAAAGCTAGTTCTCTTTATTCAACATTCCTTGTTGTCATTAATTTATTTAATTCTTTAGCGGCGATATGAATTACAATCCGGCAGTTCAATATCAAAAGCTCGTCAGGTATCAGTCACGCAAGTATTTCAAAGTAACTAAATATTAATAACATGTGTTAACATGTTGCATGAACTAACAAAATAGTTGCGTGCTTTTTATAATGTGCGATTCGTTTTATTCATTCTAAAGTATAACACATCAGTAATAAAACTAACTTCATTTTAACATTATAACTAACATACTAAATGTTAATAAATATAATATTTACATAATGTATATTTATTTGATAATTATTTTTCTTGTGTTTAATTGTGTAATTAGTTTTAATTAGTAATACGCCAGAGATATTATCACACACGATTCAACCTATCTGGCCCATCATCACATTATATGAATCCAAATCCCAGTAGCAGCAAATTGAAAACTATAATCTTCAAAGCGCATTAACTTTGAGTTAAACTTTAATTCAGTCTCTAAATACTGCATTTTTGGTAAAATTAAAATTCCAAATTTTCGCATTGACACGAAACAAGATTTTTTTATTGCCTAGAAATTTTATACACCTCCTCACTAAACTTCCCATCCGTCCACTAGTTTAGAAGAAAGTTTAGGAGTCCACTAGTATAGAAGGCGTGCAAACTACAAGTATCTACTAAAAGATGACCTCAAAATCAACGACAATAAAACAAAATTAGCGTTAATAAAAGAGAAAAACAAACAACTAACTAAAAAAGTAGATAAAGAAAAATGGATAAAGTCTTTCACTATTCCAACATTTGTAATAGATTTTCTGTATTTTTCTCTTCTTTTTCATGCTCTGCTCAATATGAGCACTACAGCACCCATAGCGTTTAAGATTACGTCGTCGGATTTATTCATGACAGCGAAATTAACAGTTAGTACAAAATGAAATGCTCACAAGGAATGCTAAAGGAAAACTGACGCACACATGTGGATAGGAAAAGGGCATGCTATCCACTAGAGCTGCGACTTTTTGAAAAGTTGTTAACCCGAGCTGGCTAATAGTTCTGACCTAACCCAAACCCGAATTAAAAAAAAAATTTGAAATAACCCAACCCGACCACTAACCCGATCAACCCAACCGACTCGACTGACCCGGCCGACTCGGAATGACCCGATTTTTAAACAGTTATAAAACCGATACTACCTATTATATAATCAAAGGTATTAGTATTCATTCATTTATGAAGGATGTGATGAACGATAAAAATTTCATCCAATAAAGAATAATATAAGACCCATATAATTATTATATAATAATTAGCTTATTGACTAAAAGATAATCGTATTTGTATGTTAATCGGTGAGTATGTTAACATTAACATAAATTCCATGAAACTTGAAATTTTAAAAAAATAAGAAAGTTATTGAAGCAGAAGCGAATATCTAACCCGACCGACCGGAGTCACCCGAAACAACCAACTACTAATCCGATAAAACCCGTTGGTGAAAATTGTTAACTAACCCAAGCCCGACTTCGAGTCGGTTGAGTTTGGGTGCATGTTTCACAGCTCTACTTTCCACTCGAAACTTGAATATATGAGCTAGCGCACTTTGAAACCATATTAAACTGAAAAGTTGAACTGTTATATAGCAGATGATGATGAAATGAAATGGTCATATACGAGTCATTTAGTCTTGATAATTATCTCAGCTTACTAATTATAAATTTTCGTACAAGTAGTTTTACATCAATATTGGTTAATATAAATACATTTTAGATATTATCATAAAATATTTCAGTGATGTCATGCATTTTACTAATAAATCGCTAGTTTTTATGCTGATAGTATCTTTATGCATTTTGGCGATAAAAAAAGTATTTCTACTTATGCTTTTATCTTTTTAGGTACTTAGATTTTGAGCAATATTAGATGTGCATTATAAATAAATTTGTTTCAATAAAATATTCAACACCTAATTAATATCATATCGTTAATACAAAATTTATCTATGTCACATAAATAAATCTATTACTGTTATGAATATTTTTAAACAATTTAACTTAGTCAATTTGTGGACACTAATGTTTGCATTTGTTTGCAGTATGTACTGAAAACTTAAGAAATGCTTTAATTTTAGATCGGAAGCGGTTAGAAATCAACAAGCTAATCTAAACAAAGGAAAATATGATCTTTCCAAATGGAAATATTCCGAATTGCGCGATACAATAAATACATCTTGCGACATTGAATTGCTTGAGGTATTGTTATTTACAAATTAACCATTTAAATTTCTTGTTATAATTGAAATACAAGTGTAATTCATGATATTTTATTACGTAACAAGTTTATTTCCGGATTAAGATTTAATATCAATTACAGGCTTGTCGTATAGAATTTCATCGACGATTAAAAGTCTATCATGCATGGAAAGCAAAAAACAGAAAGCGAAGTACCATCGAAGACAATGAACGCGCACCAAAATCAGTTATGGAATCCGCTAATAAAAATTTGAAAACTCAACAGAAAACTCCAGTTATTGAGGTACAATAATGCGAAGTACTTTACAAATTAATAATATTGTCACATTTATATTTGGGGGATGATTTTACTTCCAACGCGACTGGCAAGAGAGAATCATTTTAATGGGGTACGCAGCGATTCTGTTCTACACTACGGGACCTTTTCGTACAATAACTACGAAATGCTATTCATTTTATTATCCACTTTAATTTGCCTACTGATTACACTGTTTAGAATGAAACACACTTTGCCAGCCCTCTATTGAATTTTTCCTAACTGAGTCAACCAAAATTATAATTAAACTACAAACACTGCCGCACAGCCCTAACAT
Source organism: Adranes taylori (assembly GCA_009867245.2). NCBI lineage: Eukaryota > Metazoa > Arthropoda > Insecta > Coleoptera > Staphylinidae > Adranes > Adranes taylori. Next base: position 16,523 of record WYDF02085328.1, on the reverse strand, counting down.
TTACTAATCGTCTTTCTTAGTCAAGGCTGTTTGAATAAATCAGATGCCTAAATTCAACTAACTATATTAATAATGATTTGGTTAATGTTACATGCAAATAAACCATAATTATTCGTACATTCAAAATAGTAATTGTATTCAATTACTACATTTAAATAGATTAATAAACATGGCGTTCAAGTTTCAAATAAATTCACCAATTATTTTACTTACAGGATTTGTCGTTCCTGTCATCACAAACTTATTTTAGAATCACACGCATTGCCTTATTAATTCATTTCAATTTATTTCTACTAAATAGACTTGTTAATTTATTTTATGTGAAGAATTAAACACGAAAGAATTATTTATTTGTTATCAAATACTGGTCACTGCTATTTTCCATACCGTATTTTATTACTTAGTCCCCACTAGCTACTTCATCTCGGCCCCGGTGTGCCTTCTCCTACTACCATGCTACATCGGTCGGTGGTCGTGGATTAGGTAAATGAATTAGTTCAAGATTTAATTAGATACGATATAGTTTAATCAACGATAAATGATTATTTCCAAATTTTAATTGTAAAACTTATTTACTGTAAAACTGCCCGTAGACGACTGCCTTTTTTCCAAATAGTTCGTCTAGGAAACAAACTGCGTACGTAACACATTTCACAAAATCTAGCCATCCTGAATTATTTAAATGACTTGCAAGTATCAGACGTACAAAATTATCTATCATAGAACTAAATTAGAACGAGGACAAATTTCCTCGTTACAATATTTTACCATAAAATAGTAATAGTTTAGATTTTTTTCTAGCAACAATAGTATAAATGTCTCCTTAAGTGATATAATTATATTTAAGCATTAAATATCTACATAAACATACATGAAGGAAGTTTTATAACGTACAAAAACATAAATCACAAGTTAAACTTAAAAAATGAAACATTGACTTGAAATTTTAAAAAACCAATTTGAGGATAAGCAAAGTGAAAGCAAATAATTTATCTGAAATTAACGAAATCAATGTCTTTTTGATGTAATAATCGAATCAGTTCAAATAAATATGATTACAGGTGAGCCAACGATACTTCCGTATGCCGTTCGTAAAACCATCTAGCCTTGTAGCCCAAAATAACGAACAGCAAAGTAAAAAAGGTTGGTGGTACGCCCATTTTGATGGACAGTACGTCGCTCGCCAAATGGAATTACATCCGGAGAAAACTCCTGTTTTATTAGTTGCGGGTGAGCAAAAACTTTATTCTTAGTATTTTATTATAACGTAATCTTATTATCACAATACAAATTTTGAAGATATTAGAAAATATTTCTTAAAATTTAAAGTAAATCAGGATTTACTAAAAATAGTTAGATAAATATTTAACGAATAAATAACCTATTAAAAAAACTGTAAATTAATTATTGTCATGCTAGCGAACAAAAGTATGTGCGTATGATTAAGGTTTGTATAGGACATTCAATAATTTGTAGTGCGGAATTGCAATAATTTGCAGTTTCTCAATTCAAAATTGCTACATTTTACTCTAAACAGTACTTTAAGTCAACTTCTACGTTGTGATGATTTATTTGTTAACCCATGGGACATTTATTCATTGTAATCTTCGATATCTGGTAGGTTTTAGTGGCGAAAAGAAACCAGGAGAGTTCCAAAACTCCAACAATTTTGATCTCACTATGCCCTTGTCCTTTCTAGTGAAGAAAACATCGCTTACAATGTTTTCCATTCCTTTTTTTCCCATTCAAATATGTAGATTCGGAGCTTTGTTCCAAGAGGCATTGAACGAGTACTGGGATTTCTTCTGCCGAAGAAGCCTTTTGGTGTCATATAGTTGGCAACATATTGCGCTCCTTTGATCTTGCAAAACTCTACATCATGTTAAATTTCTGATACTCTGCAGGCGATGTTAAATCGTTTTTGATAGTTTAAATGTAGGGAAACAGTGCTGAACTACATATTAATTTGTGTCCTGAAATTTAGGCATAGGTCGTATATGGAATACTACAGTATATGGTCCTCTTAGTGTGTTTAAGGCTTTGTAATTTTAAATTAAATAACAGGATATAGATCACAATTAGAAATTTATGTTAATTTTCAGAGAAAGTTATGATGTTAACAATAAAGATTAAAGCTAGATATCACTAGTATATTGATTTAACCTTACTACTAATTGTGTTCAATTGGAAGAATATTTACTTCATTATTTACTACTTATAGAAAAATGGTTAGTTTGTAACTGTTTCAACCATTTCAGGCGATCTTTATAGGCAGCCTATATATGGCGAAAACTTATAATGATTTAATTTAGGTTATGGTAGTAGGGGATGTTACAGTAAAAATTCTCAAAGTGAACTAAGAGAAATTCTCAAAGTGAACTAACCAAATAAACAAAAATGGCGTTTTAATGCGTTTTTAAAATAATATTTATTAAACACTAAATATAGTTGGTTTTACTATTTAATAGCATTTAAAAAACGTTAAAATACTATTACTTAAATACATATAGTTAAAATTGTAGTATAATATTTTAACTTAAATTCTATAAAATTTTGAATAACATACTATTTATTCTTTGCATCCTTTAAAAAGAAATGCTTCACAGTTACTTTAGTCTATGTAATTGTGTATAATTGCCATAAATTCACTCTTAATAAAAATTTTACTTTTAATCAATAGATTGCGTTTATTTAACGAAATTGTGCAGAAATCTGATCATTGACACTGATCAGAATCTGATCAGTAACACTGCTTTCTTCTGCTTGGACGCTCAACAGTTACCAATCTAATGATCTTGCAATGCGATATTGTTGAGTCTTGGATAAATAAATCTTAAATAGACGTGATCTATACAGATTTCTCCAAAGCTTTCGATCGTGTAAAGCACTAACTTCTCATCGTGAAGTTGAAATCCATGGGATTCGACGATAGGTTGTTACGGTGGGTATAGAGATTCTTGGAAAATTGTACTCAGTTTGTAAAAATAGCCATTTTCTTTCTACTCCTATAAACGTCTTATCTGGAGAACCACAAGGACGTCACCTATCCCCGCTATTGTTCAATCTTTTTATTAATGACATCAAAAAATTCGTAAATAATTGTAAAATCCTGATTTATGCAGATGATGTTAAACTTTATAAACCAAATACATCCCAACAAGATCAAAAAGCACTTCAAGCAGAACTGTCCAGGTTTGTTGAATGGTCCAAATTGGATGAAGTAGGCATTAATGTGGGGAAATGCTGTTTCGTTAGATTCTATTCTAAAACGGAAAGGTTTCCGTTACAATATAAACTTGGTAATAAAAACTTAAAGACAGAAGCTACAGTTAAGGATTTGGGCATTTACTTCGACTCCCATTTAAATTTTGCTTTTCACAATCAATATCTTATGAATAAGTCCATGAAAACGTTAGGATTTATTTTGCGTAATTCTAAGTATTTCAGTGTCGTCTCCACTAAACTCTAATATATCTCTCTAGTTAGACCAACTCGTCAGAGTTCAGACCAAACTCTGATGCCGTTATGTTTTTCAAGCTACTAAATGGTTTTATAGACTGTTCAGAACTTTTAGCAAAGGTGAGATGGAATGTTCGCCCGTGCCATTACAATACTTTTTATTGTTAACGCTCTCACCACCAATTATGCGCTACGCTCTCCCATCAACAGATGTATGACACTTTTTGACCAACTAGATCTGCACCTTCCGTGCAGTACCGTGTCAAGATTCAAGCACTTTATCTCTACAAAAAAAATTTAAGCCCATAGCCTGTTTTCGTTTATTTCATTATTTTGCTCTCGCCCTTTTTTCATCTTCGCCTCGTCCTATCTTTCCGTATTACTCCAACTCTAAAATCTTCCCTCAACTGGGCATCTTTTCAGAATACCTCTACTGAGCTACCTTTACTGATTTAATCATAATTGTTTATATTATCTTATGTCGATTATTTACTACAATCATATGTATTCATTGATTGATTATTTACTACAATCATGTGTATATGATTATTTACTACGATCTTGTGGGACTTAAAATGTAATGACGGTACATTATCTAATCTGAACGTACCAAAACAAATCAATTCATAAAATGTAACAAATTTAAGTACTGATAACAGAAAAAAAAAGGACTACCTCCAGTAACTCAAAAGAGTAATAATAAAAATATAAACAAAAGTCGGCACAAAGGTGATTGCGACTAAAAGTAGCCAACTGGCAGGTGGGGTGCATCAAAAACGACAAATGAACCAAAAACATCAATTAACGCATCCAACAACGGTGCCATACCGTCCATTGAGGCCGATGATAACGAAAATATTAATGTCACAACAATGTGAACACTGTTGCCGATAACAACATAAATAAAAAGGATGAAAACCAAGATACAGTTGTTATCAACAAGAGAAAGGCGAACATAAGAAAGATTAACGTAATAGGCTCTGCAACTGGAAATGACGAACCAAAACTATCAAGCGGCACGCTAATGAAAAGAGCATGACTACATGTTAAAGGATTAAAACTTGATGTGACTAGTGAGCAACTGCAAGAACATCTAAATAAAAAGTACAGCAGACACGATTTTGACTGAAAAGATTGTAACCAGACGCGAAAACCCGGCATTTAGCTCTTTCAAAGCAGGAGCAGCATTCACAGAGATTGAGAAACTACTGAACCCATATAACTGGGAAACAGGTATTGTCATCAATAGGTATCATTTGTTTATCGAGCACCAGTGCAAAAAAGTAAAAGTGAAAGAAGCAGTGACAGGATAGACAAAGAATATAATCAGATAATTGTTCCTCTTCTTCAGCCTTTGTGCTTTCCTCTGCTGGATGTAGGCCTCCCTCATTGATGGCCACTTCTCCCGGTCCTTTGCCTTGCTGCCATGTGCCTGCCGTTCTTTTGAGATCGTTGCTACATCTTTCCGGTGGACGTCCCATTAGTCGTTTCTTTCGTTTGCTGTCGGCCTTTTCCATGGCCCTTTGTGCCACTCTCAACTTGTTCTCTGATATCTTAGTTATCGTGAGAGTTTCGGGTCGGTATGTCAGCATTGACCGCACGCACATGTCGAACACCTTCTTTTTCAGACTGTTGTTCATGTTGCTTTTGAATATATACCGCAGTTTGCCGAACGTTGCCCAACCACGTCCGAGTTTTCTTCTGATTTCGGCCGTGTGATTGTCGAGACCGAGCTTCATGTCCTGGCCGAGGTACTTGTACGAGCTTACGATTTAGACTTCCTGATCTCCTATTTTGATAGCCCTGGCGCCATAGATATTCGTTATGATTTTCGTTTTCGACATGTTTATCTTCAAGCCAATTTTCTGCGATTCCTCGTTGAGCTGCATCAGCATCGTTTCAATCTGTTCCAGAGACGTTTATATCAGGACAAAGTCGTCAGCCAATCGAAGGTGACTCAGAAACTTTCCATTTACGGTGATTCCCATTTCACTCCAATCAAGTTTTAAAGACAGTTTCCAGAGATGAGTGAACAGTTTCGGTGAAATGGTATAGCCTTGACGGACTCCTCATCCAATCGGTGTTTCTGTGAAATTTATCGGTGTTTATCTGTGAAATTTATCGGTGTTTCTGTGATGTTTCACACATCACGTTGCATGCTCGTAGATATATTGGATCATACGCATATATATCGAAGCGATCCGACATTCTTCCAAGGAGTCTATAATTGACCATAACTCGATCTAATCAAAAGCTTTCTCGAAGTCTATGAAGCACAGTGCAATGTCAATTTTGTATTCGTTGCACTTCTCGATTTGACTCTTCTAAAAGTCTAGCTTCTTCGTAATCCTCTTCGTTATCACCTTCATAAACATCTTGTACAAGTGCGAGAGCAAAATGATGGGCCTGCAATTTTCTAGTTTCGAAATGTCTCCCTTCTTGTGCAGCAGAATGATAACTTCGTTTTCCCATGATTCCGGTACTTTCTCTGTTTGGAGACACTGTTGAACAGAACAGTTACCAATTCGAGCAGTACGGGCCCACCTTCTTTAATGGCTTCGATCGGAATGTCATCGTCACCTAGAGCTTTCTTGTTTTTCACTTCGTCTAACGAAGCCTGTATTTCATCGACCGTTATGCCTGCCAATTCTTCGGATCTGACGTTCATTATCACCGGTCTTGTTTGCGTTGTTTCTGCAGGTGGTTTAGGCCGAACCAGCGTGAATAAGTCCTCATAGAACTCTCGCGCGATATTAAATATCTTGTTCTTCTCTGTTTGTATCATTCCGGCCTTATCTCTCAATTTAAAAATTTGCCTGATCCCGTTCATCTGCTTCGCTGGCAGGACCGTCATTTTCCATTGGCTTCGATAATGTTTGTGGCCAGTTTTACATTGTACTGTCGCAGATCAGTCTTCATTTCCTTGTTGATGGCCTTTGTTATGTCTCGGTATTCCACAGTATCTCGGTTACCACCTTTCATCATTCAGCCTGTCCGCTATCAAGTCTAGTGTTTCTTTGCTGAGTTTTGACTCTGTAATGCGTGTAGATCGGCATCTGGTTTCCAGGAAAGCTTTCACTGAGTGTACTATGTTCGTATTGAGCCCATAAATGGTGGTAGTTTGTGTATCCACTCCGTTCAGTTCACTCTGTATCAGTTATTGAATTCAGCAATTTGTTCTTTCATGCGATCGATATTCAGAATGGCTTTCTTCCTAACTATTCTCTCTCTTTCTGTTCTTGTGTTCAAGACGACTTTGATTCGCACCATTCGATGATCGCTGCCCATTGTGAATCTATTTATTAGTGACATTTTTGACGATCGACTTTTGGTTCGATATAATGAAATCGATCTCATTCTTTGTTCTGCCGTTTTTGTTCTGTGTTCCGCGAAGCTTCCTGTGAAGCTTACCAGGGAAAAACGAGTTGAAGAAAATTCAGCAAAGTATCTCTTCGCTCGTTCCTTTGATCGTAACCAAAAGTTTCAATTTATATTTCTGCAACATCTTCTCTTTTTCCCAATTTGGCGTTGAAATCGCCGACCAATAACTGATATTGTGCTCGATTTTCTTCAATGGCTTTGGAGACGTCCTCGTAGAAGATTTCGATTTCTTCGTCGTCATGAGCTGTGGTCTGTGCATATGCTTGGATGACTTTTAGACTTTACATAACATTTATCTTCAGGCGCACGTAAATGACTGTCGGAGATGCTGTTCACGTGAGTTATTCGGTTTGACCAACGTTTACTGATTCAACGTTCGGTTCGACCAACTTGTCCCTCACAATGCATTGACGTTTGGCTATCACTACCTTGATAGTACAAAAAATCAGGTAATTCATATGCAAAATAATACTAAACCGAACCTATTCGAAATTATCAATATAAAGCTAATGTATACTAACATCGCCTCTATATCTTCCGAACTACTAGCTTACTAGAGCAGATCGGAAAAACAAGAGAGGAGATGATGTATGCATATACCTAATAAATGATCTTAAAGGACATAAGCTTAATATATTAATATATAATACATAAAGTACTGCGGATCTAAGCGGAGGCTCGAGCGAACTTCTATTCGTTAGGGCAAAATACGGTCAAAACGAGTTCTAATTAATATGTGTCTATAGACCTCCCAATAACTTACCAATCTCCGATAAAACATTGACGGATACAATTTTTAATTTCTCAGAGCATAGAAATCGCATTGTTTTTGGTGTTTTTAACCTACCGCAAATAAACTGGCAGCAGAATGTGATCACTCAAAACAATGAGTACGCAGAATATTTTTTCGATTCATATACTAATAACCATTTGTGTCAGCTAGTAAAAGAACCAACACGGTACCGTGCTAATAATAATCCATCAGTACTTGACCTTGCTATTCACTAATGACAAACAACTAATAGCCGACGTCGATATAAAATCGCCCATAGGAAAAAGGGACCATTGCATAATTGAAGTCAACATACAAGTTTCCATAGATAGGACCAACTTCAAAACCAAGCGCGTTCGCAACTTCAACAAAGCAAATTATTTCAATAGCTGCCACGATCTGTCCAGCTCCGAGCTAAATAGCTACCCAAAATTGTCAAATGCTCTTACAAGTGCGGTAGAGCAGTATGTACCAGAAAAAACTGTAATGAGACACGCACTAAAACCCTGGTTAAACTTAACGATTATAAAGCTTACACAAAAGAAAATATACACATGGGGTCATTACAGCGCAGTGAAGACAGCTGAAGCGAATGCGGCATATCAAAACACGTGCTAAGGTTACGTCAAGAATTTGGTAAGAAAAAATGAAGTATGAGGAATTCTGACGACAGGAAGAAAATTTTCAGCTATGATTCAAACACCCTAAGCTCCAAAGTGAGATCAATATCACTATGTACTAACAACCAGTCTGAACCAGCCTCACACAGCAGATTAATAGCGAAAAAAAATTGCAAAGCAGTTCCTCAGCGTCTACTCTCAGCAAACATATGCCCTCCTTCCATACTTATAGAGAATGGCAAATTATATTGATTCAGTTGACACACAGCCGGCAAGAGTACACAATATTTTAAACAAACTAAAGACAAACACCAGCTCGGGACCAGACAACGTGTTTCTCCAAAAATGCGCAAGTGCATTCTGCTCTCCATTATCTGAAGTTATGATCGACTGTTTCACAAGAGGTGTAATACCCGACGAATGGAAATAAACCACAATTATCCCACTTTATAAAAAGGGTGATAAAACTAAAGCCGAAAACTACAGGCCAATTAGCCTTCAATACTTCAATACTCTGCAAATGTATGTAGAAAATAATAACTGAAGCACTACATTTTTACTTGAAAACGGCAAACTTGGAGAATCGCAACAAGGATTTCTCATAGAGCGATCTGTCACAAGCAATTTGCTTTTAGCACTAGACGAGTACACTACTAAATTTGACAAAGATATATATCTGGATTTCGAAAAAAGCATTCGACAAAGTGCCGACGGAAAGATTACTGTACAAGCTAGATGCAATGGGAATCAGAGGTAACCTTTTGAAATGGATTCGAAGTTCGAAATTGATTCGAAGTACTGATCGTACTTACCCAGTTCGTGTGGAGGGCAGTTACTCTACAGAACACAACATTCTTACCGGTGTACCACAGGGATCCGTTCTTGGACCTCTGCCCTTTCTGTGCTACATCAGTAACATGTCCAGGCAGATGTCAAGTAGAATTAGTCATTTTGCGGACGATACGAAGATTATCGGGTATCCGGATGATCCTAATGATAACACGCAGGGAATCCCTCACAAAATTTACGGCTGGACGCAGCTTTGGCCCTTGCCATTAAACGCTGGTAAATGTACAGTCTTGCATATGGGTGCATCCAACCCTGAAAATGTTATGTACTTGCTGGTGAACAAATGAAAGCAGTAGCATCGCAAAAAGGTCTTACAATAATCGCAAACTTGAAATGGGACGAGCATATAAACGGAGTTGTAAAGCGAGCTAATTCTTTAATATACATAACGAAAAAAGCATTTCTCAATATAACATCTAATGCTTTTATAACTATTTACAAATCATATATTCGTCCTATATTGGAATATGGTTACTTGATGTGGAATTCATATTTTATGAAAAACACAGGGACTCTAGAACGTGCACGGAGAAGAGCAACCAAATTACCAGCGAGATTTGGAATCTAGAATACGAAGAGAGATTATCGTTCCTGAAACTTCCGTCCCTAGTAGAACAAAGAATTCGCGGAGACCTGATAGAAACCTATAAGATATTAAACGGTTACTACAGCTGTAATTTATAGTGCATATTCAGGAGGAACACAAAAACACGCTTGTGTGGCCACAGCCTCAAACTAAGAACTGAATTCTGTCGACGCAATCCAAGGAAACACTTTATCACAGAATAGTACCTCATTGGAACTCTTTGCCAGAAGACGTTGTTAATGCCACATCGAAACACAAGTTTAAGAACGAAGACTGTATATAGTGCGTGATTAAAAGAATATTGCAGCTCTCATCAACTCTGTTACCTACGCTGTAATAAAAAAATATTAATACTAAAAATACTAATACTATAATTTTAACGTAGTTATAGAAAGAAAGAATACACAATCCATGTAGACACAATACATATAAGTAAATACATAAATTTAAGTCACATATGTGCACATAAATCTCCGTTAGACCTATGAACAATTCACTGATTCTATGGAATTATTATTGTTACAATGTGCTATAATTGGTGCATTTAAAGCTTACAGTATCATTTTGAGAAGCTCATTGTATTTGAGTGCAAAAATTCCTCCTGTACATTTGCCCTCCATCAGAATTTTGTAAACTGTCTTTTTGAAATATTTCGTTTGTAGTTCTCTGATTTGCGCCGTTAATTTATTAAAAAAATCTAATGCCGATGAACAGGAAACTTTTTTCTGACTTTGTAAACAGTATCACAGGTGTAATATTAGTTTTATAGAGATGGAAGTGTCATAATACCCAAGTGTTCAAAAGCCGCTCTGCAATTTGCTCTATAAGGTAGTCCTGCGACAATCCTAAGTGCACGCCTTTGTAGTCGAAAAATTCTTTGGCAATGACTTGATCTTCCCCATATGATAATGGCGTATTTGAGATGCCTGTGACATAGTGCGTAATAGGACATTTTAAGTATTGGTTCAGTTACAGTTACCACTAGTTTTTTTTTTCTTTTATTAACGATATCTCTCAAATTTTAAGAAAGTATTACCTAGTTTAAAAAAATCGTTATCTTTCGCATT
>WYDF02085317.1:0-11037 GCA_009867245.2 Adranes taylori | reverse complement strand
TATATACCTTTAAAAGTAAAATAAAGCAAAATGTATTGATTTCACTTAATAAATAATATATAAGCCAATGTGAATAAACCTTAAAAAATTGTCACATCTTTAGCTGATTGTTTGGCAGATATGTTAGTATAGCAGTGGCGCTTTTAGTTAACTTTTTTTGGTTTCTTTAGTCTTGTAACACTACAAGATATATGATACGTGTTTGATATAAACTGCTTCTTTGATAAGAAAACGTTTAAAACGCTGCCATACATTGTATGCTAAATATGTGCGCATTCTTTAAATTGTGTAATCACGAATAGTTAGTTGTGTAGGAAAACTATATTTTCTGATAAGCATATACATTCTTTATAATTTGGATGAATTTTCAACTATTCCAATATTTAATAATTTAGCAAATAAAATATATAATGTTTGATATTTTTCTTCTTTGATAGCTCGTTTTTTAGTGCTTTATAAAACTTTGGTAATTGTTCTTTGGTGTGCGATACACGATTCAACTGCAGCGAATGGAAGACCATTCAACAAGAGTCCCAATGAATGGAACCTGTCGAAGCATAATTTAATATTTGGCACTCGGATTGTTCGCCCTAGTTTATAACTAAGTGTCCCCTTCTGTTCCACAACTTCGTTTTCCATCGGATGGTATGCACTTAAATTTTGTTTCAGATATTTAGTGTAAAACTCTGCAGTACAAAGTAAACCGATTTACACTTGAACAATGGTGGGAAATACTGAATATTTATTTCCGAAATGAATGTTGTGTAGCCGAAACAGCGCGAATTTTGAAAAAAATTTGGGTTAAAATAATACGTCAACCGCGGCTGCTGTACGCATCTTTGTAAAGAAAGTTTCTGAAATTTGCATTTTAATTGATTTAATTTCTGCACGACAATCTATTTTTTTCTTTAATTTCGAATAAAAAATGAAGATTTTGTGTTTATTATAAGAAATGTTTACATAATTCCTAGATTTCCTGTTGTGTGTATTTTTTATTAAATCACACGTTCTATGATTTGGATATGTTTATCCAGCCGCTTTCTTACAATGGAATGCTTTATTCGGCAATTTATAAACAATAACGACTGTACAGATATGCGAAGCCTAGCTGCTTTAATTAAATAGTTGTATGACTTTACCCATACCTGTAGCTGCTTGTAGCTGTTAGTATTTCCTCTGATTTAAAAATTGATTTATAAAGTTCAATTACATATAATTGTGATATTTGGAAAACAGCAGCTTCATTAAATAGATTGGCTGAGGCGTACCCGAGTGATTTCTTTAATTTACTTGTATTACTTTCAAATATCCCACCCCAGGAAATAATTCCATAGGTAAATACAGACTTAAATATGGCATGGTAAGCAGTAAAGTGCAATTACTTATCTAGAAAATTTGACAGTTTCCTAAAAAATATATTAGTCAACACAGTTTTGTATTTGAATTATCCACATGGGGATGCCATCTAAGATTACAGTCAAATAAAATACCCAGATATTTAGTCAAATTAATTTAACGTATGTATGTAGTACAACTGCCTTACATACTGGAGTGAACCATAGTATGTATTTTATTTATTGACGAAACCCGAACACTATTTATCGTCGCACTGAAAGTAATAAAATTTGTTTTATTGTAGTTTACTGAAAGTTTGTGTATACTCAACCATTGTTGTAGTGTACCCATAGAGATCTTTTGTTTCACATCATTCCAAGAGTTACCACTAGCTACAAATACCGTATTTATTATCTGCATCGGTGATTATTGTGTCATCAATTGGAAAATGTAGTAAATTGTTGACACATATCAAAAGTTATTTTATTTAGTTATTTTGTGACGACTGTATACTTCAGCTAATTTAATTACTAGTGTCCTATTTCTCAGATAACTTTCCATTAATTTAAGTACCGGACCTCTTATCCCAATGTTATATAATATACTAATGAAATACGATGATTTATCATATCAAATACCTTAGCAAGATCTAGAAATACTTCAAGAGTTGACCGAGAATTGTCAATGAGCTTATAAATTAAGGAGGTCAGATCCGATATAGCACCCGAAGAAATACTATTCCTAGTAATCCCATATTGTCTTGGGCCTAATATACGAGATGAGGTTAAAATTTCGGAATGTGGCAACACTGTACTTAAGCGATTATTAACAAATAAAGCGTCATGAAGTTTGATCTGTCAGTTGTCAAACAAAAATGACAGATTGTAAATATATCATACCGTTTCCTTACTGCAAATTTTTTAATTTATTTAGAATTTAATATAAATGGATTTAAATAAAGAAAATTTTCGATAAATGATTTTATTTTATTTTCGTTTAAAAAGAGTGAAAAAGAGTGCATCGAAGATTTGAAAATTGCCTTTCGGAAGAGGCACCTTCAAGGACAACTGTCTTTCGATGGTACCAAGACTTTAAATTTGGCCGCAGTTATATTAGTGATGAAGGTCGACCAATGACATCGAAAACTGCTGAAAACATTGATGTCAGATCAAACATGGCTGTACGAAATATGATAATGTCAGATCGTCATGTTAATTATAGAGAAATTGAGTCACACTTAGGCTTGGGTATGAAATAAATGAATGAAATTTTACATAATCACTTAGGTGTTAAAATAATATGTTCCAATTGGATCTCCCATAATTTAACTGAAGCTAAGAAAGAGGCTCGCGTGAACTGGTGTAAAGAAATGCTTAAACGATTCGACTTAGGGAGATCTAATTTGATCTACGACATTACTAGTGGTGATGAAAGGTAGATCTATGTTTATTAACTAGAAACGGAACAGGAGTCAACAGTTCTGGTGTTTGAAGATGAAATCAAACCCACAAAAGTCGCTGAATTGCGAAAAACAAATAGGACGCGACGCAACATTCTGCACCACGACAATGCCAGTTCCCATACGATTTTCACCTTTAGAAGATGCAATAGAAGCGTTTCAAAATAAGATTTCAAGTGTACCATCTTCTGAGTGGAAGAAATACGTTGATGATTGGATTGAATAGCATGAAAAAATATATAGAGTGTAAAGGGGACTATTTTTGTTAAGAAGATGGGTCTATAATTGGATACTTCTATCTTATCACCTACTTTGAACAATGGGTTGACACTAATATTGTTTAATGCGTGTACGAAGTACCGCAATTTTGCTGGTGTTTTGGAGTAGACATAATTAACAATGGAAGACACAATCCTGGGCCAAATTATAATTTTCCTTACTTTATTAAAAATAAGACTCATCTATATTTGGTTTGAGCTATTTTCTGATATAAAAAGAACAAAATGCATATTATACTAACATTAACAAAAACAATTAGGTATAACATACCTCAATTATAAGAATGTTTTATGAAGATATTATGGTTACCCTATTATTTAATTTTAATAATGCAACTAAACTATTTAAGAATATAGAACAATCCCTAATGGAGCGAGGCTGATTAAAATATTATTTATCAATAAAATCAAAAATTCAAATGTTTCATGGTGTGACCATTAAATGCCATTAATAATATATTTTAAATTTATTTCATTTCCAAAATCCCGAATAATTTCCAAAAAATACTTTATACTGAACTGATTTTGAGCAATAAACGTTTTTTCAAATAATTTTATTTAAAATGATACCGCACACGATGGTTCTAGCTTTTAACGTTTCAAATATATGATCCTTAATAACTTAAAATTTCGCAACTTGTCGCCATGGCAACCGACATTTAACAGTCATATATACATGTAAGGCCAAAGTAATAAGGCATATATGCAAAGTTACAGGAAAAAATATATTACGTTGTATGAGACTTATAAGACTAAAAGACATGTAACTTCGTGCTTTTGAAATTGAATAAATGTTGTTATCAGTGGCGGCTGCACATTATAATTTTGGAAGGGGTTCAAAATGATCATTTTATACAGAAATTTAATTTTAAAACTAGAACACTGAAATTTTGATCGCACATAGCATCTTTTATTATACGTTGAAAGAAATTAATATCATGGCTGAAACTTGTGTAGAACGCGACGTTGCCATGTTTCAAATTTGATCAACTTTTCAATACATCACAGGAATTGTAAAATAGAGTATACTTGAATAAACTTTATTATATAGGCTACCTAAAGGTCGTTCAATTTTATTTGAACACTTTTTTGTAAAATTATAATTTAAGGTATTTACAGGGTGTACGTTCAAGAATTTTTCCTTCCCTATGGGACCGATCTGGATAAAATTTGTTAGACAGGTGTAGACTATGAGCCCGTAGAACGATTTTTTTATACATCCAATATGGCGGACAGAAATTTTCGTTCAGAAATTTCGTATTCAAACTAGGAGGCTGAAATTTTGCAAACATATAGTATCTTGTATTGTGCGTGGAATAAAGACAGTCCGATGTTGCCTAATTGTATAAGAAGCAGTGTTGCTACGTTTAAAGTTTAACAAACTTTTTGAAATATCTCAGGAACAATAAAAGATACGACATTTCTATAAACTTGATTGTTTAGGGTAGGTAAAGGCCCTTTGATTTTGTATGAAACATTTTTTTCTAAAATCACAATTTAACATATATACAGGTGTTATGTTTTTGCTAGTTTTAGGATCCATTTTCTCGAAAAGTTTTGCAAGATTTTTTTTTAAATTTCTTGTGTCGAAAATTCCTTTAATACCTACGGGATTAAGGGAGTTTCAAAAATAGCACGTCATAGTACCGGAGTAATTTGACCTTAAAAAAAAGTGTACTACCCTAAATATGTCGATTCCTATGAAAGCTGCAAAAATGAAACTTGGGGAACATATGAAAGTCTAAAAGACCACAACTTTGCCAATGTGATGTATTTGAGCAATATATTTTTTTTCCAAAACTTTTTAGTAACACCCTATATATTTTTCTACATTTTGATAACCCTTCTAATTTTATTTAAAATGATACCACACGTGATTGGTCTAACTCTTATCGTTTCAAAGATATGACCCTTAATATCTTGAAACTTCACAAATTGGCAACCGACATTCAACAATCATATTATATACATGTAAGACCTAAGTAATAGCTCATATATGCAAAGTTGAAGGAAAAATTATTTTACGTTGTATGAGATATATAACCTGCTTTTGTAATTGAAGAAATGTTGTTATCAGTGGCGGGCGCATATTATAATTTTGGGAGGGGTTCAAAATAATTATTTTATTGAGAAATTCAGTTTTAAATTAGAACACTGAAATTTCGCTCGCAAATAGTATATTGTATTATGTGTCGAATGAAAGTGGTGTCATCCCTGTAAGTGGTATAGAGCGTGAGGTTGCCAAATTTAAAGTTGTTGATATATTTCAAGAACTATAAAAAATAAGGCACTTGAATAAACTTCATTATATAGGCTACCAAAAGCTCATTCAATTTTATTTAAAATATTTTTTTCTAAAATTACTATTTAACATATATATAGGGTGTTCTTTGATTTGCAAACTTTGCGATCCATTTACATGAGACCGGCTAGTGTACTAATTAAATATCACAGTTCCTTTGGAAGTTGCAAAAATAAAATTTTGGGAACAAGTGTGAGACCGAGGGACCTCAATTATATGCAAACCGGACACGAAATAAAAGTGACGCAACACACGTAGTAGGGATAAATTATGTCAAAAATGGCAGTAGATCGTATCAAAGCAGACAAATAAGGACCAAGGCACTACTCGTTTAGAAATTAGCCGAAAAGAGAGTCAAGAGTGGTCGTAGGCTATGCGAAACCGGACAGCCCAGCTGTCCGTGGCGTTGGCAAAACCGGGGAAAATGTGAGTCAACAGCGGCCATAGGCCACGGCAAAGCGCGCCGTAGGCAAATATGGAGATCGGGAAATTCATGGGTAGGCGATTTATAGGTTAGACTTATTTTGTTTAGTTTACCCTAAACACTATTGTGCTAATTGAATTTAATAGACGACTTAAAAGTGACAGTCGAAACTAACAGGTTCAACTTTTGTTATGGCAGATATAGTAAAACGTAGGACCTCCAGTATACGAAAGATGGGGTGGCCATCACATCCACGATTTTTTTCAAATTACGGTTGTCATTAATCATACACAAATATACTTTCGGTTCCAATTGCATTGATTAATTTGATTACTATTATATTCATGTTTAGTAAATTTAATCAGTTTATTACGACAGTTTCTGTAAGTTGTAAATAGAATTTTATAATCATTGGTGTGGTTTCTAATAAAATTGACATAAAGGCGGTCTTTAATTTTAATGGACATAATAATCCATTTTGTAATCAATTCCTTCTTTTATTTACTCTTAATAATTTTGTTGTGACCTTTGCACAAACTCTTTTTACGGGTTCTTTACCGGTCTGCGGGTTTGTATTGTACTCGCCCAGAATAGTAAGAAATTAGAAAGCATATAATTTAATGAATAACACCCTTTAACTTTCGATATACACTTTCTACAATAACAACTGTAACTTTATGATTGAATTATGTATTTTCTTTATTAGCTAATTTGTTTAATGGAATTATTTACTATTATTGAATTGACTAATATTATTTGATTTATTATTTAATTATTTTATAAGAAAAGAATTACTCGACGCTCTAGTGAGTCGTTGCCATGCATTAGTAGTCGTTGCCTACTCTAGATTGTTTTGTAATAGATTTAGTTACTTACAGCGAGACATCTCACGGAGGTCCCTAAGTATTCTTTTTTATTTAAATTTTAAAACTGATATTATATATTCTCTTCTGGTGTTCGCATTTTATATCATTTTCAAAGATAATAAAACCCACTATCAATAATTTTGGTGGTGGATTATCTAAAACTGATCTCCTAAGTTGGTGTAACCACAATTTTACTGTTAGTAATACTACCTATATATATTCTTATAACAAAACAACCGGAGAAGCGCGACCGGCTAATACTAGAGATGATTTAGTGGTGATTAGAGTAACTTTAATAGTCTAAGTCCCTACCTACAATATTCCTAATTCATTGGTAAGTAGCCACCTAATATAAATTATCTCGCCGTTGGTTGGTTCTTAAACTGTACTTAATTTATAATATCTTGTGTAATAATTATAGGCGTACAAGTTTGCGTAGGAAAAGTAAAATAAAACGATATTAAAATTGATTTATTTAGCCAGGTGGTGTCACGTACTAAAGCGTTAGTCTCATAAGCTAATGCAATGACGCCACGTGAAAGCAGAGGGTACTGAAGAAGGCTTGCTACTAATGCCAGAAATGCATCTATCCTTATCTAGCCTTTTTAAGTCAACTTGAAATTCTTAAACATCAATATGCACTTTTAGAAATAATTGACACACCTAATTATCAAAAAAGGTATATACGTCTTATGTAATACTATCTATATATTCTTTAACAAAGTTGTTTGTTAAATTAATAGCACCAACTTCCTGTACACTTCATTACTCTTTATGGATTAACTTGATAAATTTTTAAAGTTAAAAGATCATACATATGTATGTATACATATATGTATGCGCAAAATCACGTAAAATCAAAAGCATTTGTTAAAAACTATAATTATATTTTTAATTAAATCACCGCTCTCTTAGAGACGTGACTACGAATCGCTAATTTTATTTGTGTTAAAAAAAAAGGTTTTATTTATTTAATAATAAGCAAATATAAACAATAGGGTTATGAATGTCAACGTCCGTTTGTGCATTTTATGCACCTGCGTAAACGTATGCGGTATCACGAGCATCGGGTGCATTACACTTCACTCAATGTGCTCCGCACAAATTGCAAGACTAATCATCAACTCCGCTTTTGATACACATTGAAATAATGTGTATGGTACAATACAGTTCATAAATATTTACACATTATTACGTACAGGGTTGGAATCAGTGGCGGATTAACATACAGATTACGCACAGAGTCGGGTGAAGGTTATTTAGTTTTGAGTGAATTCTTAAATGACTTCATTCTTAAAATCATTCTTAAAATGTGTTATAAAAAAGTCATTGCAATCTATGCAACGCTACAATTTTATATTATGAAAGTTTTTGAAACAATAATGCAATAAATCTGATAGTAGCATCCCATACAAATCGCCTACTCATGAATCCCCCTGTTCCAGTATTTGCCTAGGACGCACAGACAGCTTTCGTGGAATTCCTAACAGAGTAACCGCCAAGAACTTTTTCAATCCGGCTACAAATGAATGCGTCTTCCCATGAAATTTCCGGTCCCAGTATTTGCTTGTGGCGCGGACACCCATGACGCGGATACCCAAGAATCCGCTGATTCCAATAGTAGCTAGCGGCGGGGACAGTGATGTTGTCCTCTTTGTTGCGGCCTTTGACCGCTCTTAATTCATTTTTCAGATAATTGCCAACAGGGTACTCGTCAAACACTTGCCAATTCGACTACCCATAAATTCGCCTACATAAATCCTCCAGTCTCAATATTTGCATACAGCGCGGACAACTTCGCTGTTCGCTTTGCCGGGGCCTTCGGCTGCTCTTAACATACATTTGGGTAAATTTAACTAAGGCAGCCTCGCGTGTTTCAAGTGCCATACTCCCAAGGTCGGTTGAATTTAATTACCCAGGAATGCGCCTACTGAATCCCCTACACATGTATCCCTGATCGCAATATTTGCCTAGGGCCCGATCTGTCCTTAACTTCTAACTGATTTCTAAGGTGACTCCTCACTTATGAGTGATTTAGAGTATACCCTATAAATATGTCAACACATGAAAACCCCGGTTACAATATCTGCCTACGTCGATGGTGCTGATTGGCAAACATCACATCTACAGATTAATGTAAAGCATTTTTCGTTTAAAATTGTTATATATTTAAGTTAGCCACATAATACTGATGCGGTAAGGTTTACTGCGTTATAATAAAAATTGCCACGTTTCAGGATCGATGTACTTAACTTTAAAAAATACTTGATCATTGCCATATGCATTTTCTGAGAACTATATCATGCATTACGTTAATTAATCAGTTTGAAATATGAAAAAGCAAGAGTCAGAAACTAGCATATACCAGGATGGAATAGAAAGCTCTTTGGCTAACATAAACACAAATTTCTGAGACTGGTTTTGTTTCTCAACTTATTTTTGAGTTCTATAGATTTATATGAACGGTATTGTTCTGTTAGAAATACGCTTTTGTCCTGTTGATTCATAGGTTTATCGTCGGAATAAAATTACATTTGGAAACAGAATGAAGCCAGGAAACTACAAATGTCAATGACCTTCTACGTAATAAAAATTATGATTCCTCTACGGTTCAATATGGATTTACAATACTATATGGGTGTAGTCATATTTTGTTTAGGAAAAGAGCTCCCTTGAAATCCTGGCAAAATCTGAAATTTTGACCAACCTGAGAGGGCGTCATTGAAACCATGGATTGACATTAATTGATGAATAAGAGCGCGAAGAGGACAAGATGTTGTCAAAAACGCAAAATGGATTTCTAAAGGGAAGAGGCTTTCTGATAAATCAAGAGTTGTGTACCGGAATGAAAGATGTTTTTGAATTTACAAGCAGCATTTTACAACATAGTAAGATGGAAATAATGAATGAGGATGAAAGAAGTTGAAATGTCAGAAAGAATAATTGGGATTGTAAGAGGAATGTACGAAGGTACAAAAGTAAGAGTAGAAGAACTTAGACGGGGATGTCCAATGAATAAAAAAATTGTGTAATATTTACATGTCAGATTTGGAAAATGTCTTGAGGAACGTACAATTTGGAAGAATGATGCTTGGGAAAAAGAAGGAGTGATGATTGGGATATGCGGATGATTTTATGTCTTTGGTGAAAACGGAGAAGAAATGATTGATATGGTTTATAAGTATACATGGAGAAAAGAGGTTTACAGGTGAATGTGGAAAAAACAAAAGTGATGGTGTGTCAGAAGAGAGGTGGAAAGAACAGGAAAAAGATAAGTTTGAGCTGGAAATAGAATATTGTAAAGATGTATAAATATTTATTTATGCTTTATGTTAAATTATAATGGGAATTTCAACGAACATATAACCTTGGCATTAAAAAAAAGGAGGCAATGGAAAGGTTAAGATGTTTGTGAGGAAGGAAATTTGAGGATTCATTGAGAATGAGAATCAAAATATTGGTGCATGCAAAGAATATTGGAATATGGGGCGGAGGTATGGGGTGCAAAAGTAAGAGCGGAGATGGAGAATAATTGAAGTGAAAAAATTTACACTGAGCGCAATAGATTTGCAAGAATGTGGGAAGTATAAATATGAAATTGGTAAAAATGTGTTTTTAACAAGTCTTGAGGGCGAAAGAAAGGGTAGCTGTTTGAATGAATGTATAAAAGAGAGGAAGAAAGGTTATAAAAGAATTTGATGGTCTATGGAAATATGATTCGAGAAAATGTGTGATGTGGACCAAGCTGTAAATGAGATTGAGATCAGGATTAATAACATTGATGTACAAGAAAGATGAAAAAGATGGAGGAATAAGAGATATAATAGAAAATATTTTAGTATAATAAATGGGGAACGTATGCCAGAGTATATGACAGCAGATGCGGCCATGAAAAAAAAAGAATCTTTCCACGATTTAGATGTGGGAGTGAGGAAAAAGGAGACATGTATTGGATGGATGAGAGTGAGAGAATATATAGGATACGTGGAATAGATGAGGAAATGTAAGAACATTGGGTGATATCATGTACAAGAGTGAATTAGACTGATGAAAAAAGGTGTTTGGTGGGTACTGTAAGATTGTGTTGGGGAGCTAGAATAAAAAGTATAGGAATACTGGAAAGAATTGTGAAACAGGAAATACATTAAGGAAATGAAACAAAGGGAAAGATTCCTTATTCCTTCTAAGAGAGGATAAGTAATGAATTTGAGGTAGACTATTATGGATTTTGGTTTTTAAACAAAATGTTAAAAAACCCAATCAAACGAATCAAAATGGAAAGAAAAACCCAAGAAGACGACCCAAGCAACGAAAAAGGACAATGATTTTTGGTACATGGAACGTGCAAGGAATGAGTCGAAAAGTCAACGAAA
>WYDF02085306.1:0-11037 GCA_009867245.2 Adranes taylori | reverse complement strand
CAATCAAATATTAATAATAAATCAGATGAGTCAATGTTAAATGAAATAAGCGAAAACAGCGCATAGCAAAAACTGTAGTGCAATTCTAATGATGAAAAAATTGCTCTCGACAGCTCGAAGATAGGAACTTCCTTTAAAATACTAAAAGTGGGGTATTTATAGATCGAGCAATGTGTATCTGTAACTACTTGCCACGGAACGTGTGAAAGTCGTCACAAATCACATTGTGACCCGCTACGGGTATCTATATAAAGAGTGTGCTCGCGAGAGTCAAAACATAAATACATCTTAATATTATTAACAACACCTAACACCCGGGGTTAGTCTAACACCTACCAGAAGTTAGAAGATATAAAATTATTTCGGTGCGTACCAGCAGACAGCGGCAATCAGTCATCTTTGCTTTGATGCATTATTCGCAACGTACGGTTCTCTGTAGGAGCAGTATTAGCTATCTCTTTCTTACTTATGTGCCAGGATATGCATCCAGAAATCCCTACATAAATTATGTCACAGCGTACAGCGGCCAATATTCATTAGCATATTTGGTTACATTATTAAAGCAAAACAATTGATACGTAATTATTATAAATGCGTTTTTAAATAATCTTTAAGTTTAAATACAACATTTGTGTATTACACTAAATTAATTCCCCAATTCATTTACTTATCTTAACATGTGTTTAATACACTTTTATTTTAAAAATAGGATAGGACAAAATCCCATCGGTGTTTATTTATTTCTTAATATATATGGACAGACGTTTCTCTTAGGCGGAACCTTATTCTATATAGGCTTTCCCGAATTATTTTGATTTCCCTTTTATTTTATAAGTAACTTCGTTACAGCGATAGCGGTTGGACTTTACTTGGTGTTAAATATTTAGATCTCAGTATAAACAACTATCAACCGATTTGCTGGTTCTTCGTATTTTAAGCTGCCAAAACCCATTCAAAATAAGAAAGCCACTATAAACATTAGAAATGCAGACGACAAAGCTTGTTTTGTATGGTCAGTAGTTGCTGCTCTTCATTCTTTATCATATTATCCGCACTGTTCTTCGGCTTTGAAGTTGGATAATATTTCCTTTCCAATGAAACTACGCGATATCATGAAATTTAAGCAATTGAATGATATCGGTGTAAATGTTTATGGTTAAGACGAGAACTCGGATAAAAAGATAAGGGAATATGATATTGTTGGTCCTCTCCATTATACGTCTGCTTAGCGAACAAAACACGTTAATTTACTTTTATTAGAGTCCAATTTAAAACCTCATTATCTTTTAATTTCGAATATGTCTCGTTAATTAAGCAGCCAAGTTTCAGGTCATAAAATGGCAACATATGTTTGCGATGGTTGTTTAATTTGGTTTCATTTTGAGGAGAAACTTACTGATCATTAGAAATTCGATTGCAACCATACCAAATGCATTTTACCTTCCACTGCCATAGTTAAATTAATTATGAACTTGAACGTCCGAGGAAGATATTAACATTCTCGGATCATAAAAGTAAAGTTAATGTTCCTTTTCTTACTTGCGCTGATTTTGAGGCAATTCAAGAACCCATTTCAACTTGCGCTTCATCTACATCTACTTCCCATACTTTTTCAATTCAAAGACATGTTACTAGTTTGTGTGCCTACTTAATGAAATACAATTACGATAATTCAATTACGATAATGCAATTACGATAATGCAATTACGATATGAATCGTTTAACTCTCACACAACAACTATATTATTGTGCGACACTAATAACCTATATTTGCTATAAAACATTAAAGCCCGTTTATTAAAGATCTAACTGAAGCCGGTGAAGAAAGTGAAGTTTTGTTGCAAACAAATGAACGGTACCTGCCTTCTGGAGAAAAGATAAAATTAGATGTTAGTACCTATACTGATAAAAACAATGAGGAAGGAGCTCATTCAAAGAAAAAAGCTAGAAAAATGAATATGCAACCAGCGAAAATTTATCGAGAAAAAATGGCATCAGTCACCACTTTCAACTACTAAATTGTCCAGATATTCCTTTGTAGAAAGTAACTCAAACCGATTGCTAAGATCTGTTTATCTAAGTACTAAAAATGCTTCCAATGCAGACAGAATTCATATTGCGGAAGAAGAAGAAGAGACTATTAGGAAAAATCTATATAATTTGATTCTGGTCGATTACCGTACCGAAGACAGAATTTTAGTGTTATTTACTGAAGATGTATTAAAAATAAATATAGTCCATAGAACTTTTAAAACTCCTTGCAGGCGTTTCCTCTAGATGAACAGTAGTGGACAATCTGTGCAGACAAAAACCGTGACCAAAAACGACCTCATGAACAAATTTGCAGTTTTAAAAATTATTGTAATGGGAAAACGTCTATGACGTTGGATGTTCTATAAAAATAGGAAGATGAAAAATCCGAAAGGTGAAAAAACCATCACTATCAAGGCTAATGGCTATGAAAATCTCTTTACACTGTAGTTCCAACTGGCTAATCCTATGGTACTAACTTGGGACCAATGATCATTTTGCAACAAAACACTCTACCCAAAGAATACCTGCCGCAGTTGTTGTGCATGTACAAAAAAGGATTGGTGGATAAGTGAGGCATGAAACTGTGGATTGGAATAAAACAAATCAAAAGGTTTTAAAAAAAATTTAAACATTCTCAATATACTGCCTAATAACTCTCAGAACATAGAAAAGTTGTAGAAGGAAATTAAAATATTAATAACAAAATTCCAGGAAACTTTATTTAACATTAAACAAAAAAGGTCAGAACTATCACGATCTTTCTATCAATAATTAAATACCTAATGTTTTTCCTTTTTCATGTAATGCTTTTTATACTCGAATATAATTTAATAATTTGGCCGAATTTCTTCATTATCGCATATAATTTTCAGTCGTTATGCAGGTTCGAATATGTATATAAGATTATAACTTATAATTTAAGCTTTTCATTTACGTAATGTTCTCGAGGGCGCGCCTTTCTCTAATTGGTATTTATTATAAGTTATGTAATAATTATGCGAAGTTTAGGGTCATATTATGTATAACTACCTCTGTTAAGCCACAACAGAGGCCGTTTATCATTAACTTTGAGGAAATACTGAAATGCCTACCTTTCCATGGAAACTTTTGAAATCAATATTAAATTTTATCAATAAATAATGATTCATATATTTAATATTGATATTAGTAATGTATCAATCAATAAAATTGCGGAGAGTACACAAAAATGTTCTATACTTATAGGAAAAAATAATAGGAAAAAATATATAAGAGGGCGGTGGAGTTAAAATCTGATAATCTAGTATCTGGGATCTGTTATCTGGGATCAATAAGTTAGTAAAAGGAATAAACATAATTATTATTACTGATATTAATAATACAATTATTCCCCCTGCTTTACAAGGGATTGATTTATAATGAAAAATTACAAGAATTAGTAAAAGTCATAACAGCAAAATATAAGCAAATCATAGAACAAAACAATAATATGTAAGTACATAGCAAACAAGCAATGCTCTCCGAGTGGTTTTTGAAATATATTTCTTTGCTCTTTAAGTAAAATTTCATTTTTGATGGTATTATGTATTTTATCAAGAATAATCTGGCAATTTATCCGAAATTATATTAATACTTTTACTATAATGGTGACATCTTCGGGGCACATACAGATTATGAACCAAACAATTCGCCATTTTAGAACTAGTCAACGACAGAAATAAATAACTAAAAACACATTTTCCCAGTATTTACCTACTGCCGGACAGCTGCTCTGTCCGGTTTGCCATGGCCTATGAATTTCTAAAAGGGCACGTCAGACTGCCTTGGTCTTATGAATTTGTCCGCTTTGGCGCGGTCTGCTGACGTTTTAGACTTCATTTTCCCCACTACCGCTTTCGAGTCACTCTTTCTTTGTGTCCGCTTTGTAGTACAATAGCCGGTCTCAAGTAAATCGATCGCATAGTTTACAAAACAAAAGACACCCTGTATATATCTTAGTTTGTAATTTTAGAAAAAAGTGTTTCAAAATAAAATTGGGCGAACTTTTGGTGGCCTATAGAATAAAGTTATTCAAGTGTCCTATCTTTTACAGATCCTGAAATATATCAAAAAGTTGTAAAATTTTAAATGTGGCAACATCGCGCTCTACACCACTTCTAATTTTAAAACTGAACTTTTCAATAAAATCAACATTTGCAAAATTGAGCTGGCAAAATTGAGGCTCCCTGGTCTTACATACGTTCCCCAAATTTCATTTTTCCAGATTTCATAGGAAAAGAGATTTAGGGTAGTACACTTTTTATTCAAGGTCAAATTAATCCGGTACTATGATGTGCGAGTTTTTCAAACTCGCTCAATCGCCTAAGTATTAAAGTAACTTTCGACACAAGAAATGTCAAAAAAATGTTGCGAAACTTCTCGAGAAAATGGAGCCTAAAGTTAGCAAAACAAAAAACACCCTTATATATATGTTAAATTGTGATTTTGGAAAATAAAATTTCAAACATAATCGACGGGCCTTTATGTATCCTATACAATAAAGTTTATTCGAATGGCCTATCTTTTATCGTTCCTGTATTTTAAAAAGTTTGTTAAGCTTCAAACGTGGCAACACCGCTTCCTACACAATTTGGCAAAATGGGACTTTTTGTTCGACGCATAATGCAAGGCGCTATATGTGTGCAAAATTTCAATCTCCTAATTTGAATACGAAATTGCTGAATAAGAAAATGGCTCCTGTCCGCCATATTGGATTTATTAAAAAAATGAAAAAACCGTTCTGCGGGCTTTCAGTCTACCAAATTTCATCCAGATCGGTCCCATAGGGAAGGAGAAATTCTTGAACATACAGACGTACGTCGTACGTACATACATAGTAAGAGACACTGAAAAATCGACCTTTCTTTTAATTTTTTGAGCAAGAAATAATTTTTTTAGAAAAAATTATACGAAAAATTGTTCCTTATAACTCCCCCATCCCCAATTTGAATTGCGTATTAACGAATCGTAGTAATTTCAATTCAAGAGACGTACTAATGTAAAATAGAAAAAATTGTCAGAACATAAATTCTATATCTTTCATATACCTATAGGCATTATTTACCTATATGGTATATGAAAGATAAAAATCAAAACTGCACCTTATAGTTAATGCAGAAAATTAATATTTTTTTCTGGATAAAGAAAAGAATGTTCTGATAGCAATAGTGGTCGCTTCTTACTTTGCATGTACTTTTTATTGCATTTAAATTTTAATATTGATTTTAAGAAGTTCTAAACAATCAATTAGAGTTTCACATGTATTTCCATGGCGCAAAAGTTTAAATTATACGTTTACTTATTTTGAAAATTTCATTGATTTGTCAAACTTTGAAGTATTTTAGATTTTATTTATTTTTTTTTATTTTTGTAATCACAAATAGTGTCGACGAAAACCACGCATTTCTTAAATTTATAAGAAATAAACATTTCCAAAAGGATGTCCAGATATTTTGAAAAATTCATAATTTCTTTCGGGAAAGAGTTTTTTTAAAAAGCTTGATATGTGTAGTATTTGATTCTCTTTTTAATTCTGGAATGGTATTTTTATATCTCGAAGGAATTAGTTTTACGATAGAAATAAATAAGAAAAAAGAATCAAAACTGCACATTATAATATAGAAAATGTAGAATATTTTTTTTGAGATAAAAAAAGAATGTGCTTTTAGCAATAGTGATCGCTTCGTACTTTCCATGTACTTTTTACTGCGGTTAAATTTTAATATTGATTTGAAGAAGTTCAAAACACTCAATAAGAGTTTTGCATGAAGTTCCATGGCGCATGATTTAAAGTTTCTTTTGAAAATTTCATTGATTTGTCAAATTTTTGAGTATTTTAAATAGTTTTGGTAAACGCAAATAGTGTCGACCAAAACCACGTACTTCTTGAATTTATAGAAAATTAACATTTTCAAGGATATTATCAGATATTTTCAAAAATTCATAACTTTTTTGGGAATTATTTTTTAAGGTTGATATAAATCTTGTAGAGAATTTGATTCTCTTTTAAATTTTGGAAACAATATTTTTATATCTCGTACGAATTAGTTATAATTTTTTAAATAAACGCACTTGTAGTACAACTTTTACAAAAATAATCTGGCAATTTATCGAAAATTACAATAATACGTTTACTATAATGGTGAATGCTTCGGGGCACACACAGATTGTGAACCAAAGCATTCAGCATTTTACAACTAGTCAAATAAATAAGAAAAAAGAATCAAAACTGCACATTATAATATAGAAAATTTAGAATACTTTTTTTTCTAGATAAAAAAAAGAATGTGCTTTTAGCTGATAGCAATAGTGGTCGCTTCATACTTTCCATGTACTTTTTATTGGGGTTAAATTTTAATATTGATTTGAAGAAGTTCGAAACACTCAATAAAAGTTTTGCATGAAGTTCCATGGCGCAAAATTTAAAGTTTCTTATGAAAATTTCATTGGTTTGTCAAATTTTTGAGTATTTTACATAGTTTTGGTAAACGCAAATAGTGCCGACCAAAACCACGTACTTCTTGAATTTATAGAAAATTAACATTTTCAAAAGGATGTTATCAGATATTTTCAAAAATTCATAACTTTTTTGGGAATGATTTTTTTAAGATTCATATAAGTCTTGTAGAGAATTTGATTCTCTTTTAAATTTTGGAAACAATATTTCTATATCTCGTACGAATTAGTTATAATTTTTTAAATAAACGCACTTGTAGGACAACTTTTACAAAAACAATCTGGCAATTTATCAAAAATTACAATAATACGTTTACTATAATGGTGAATGCTTCGGGGCACACACAGTTTGTGAACCAAAGCATTCAGCATTTTACAACTAGTCAACGATTCTAATAAATAAGAAAGAAGAATCATAACTGCACATTATAATACAGAAAATTTAGAATTTTTTTTTCTAGATAAAGAAAAGAATGTGCTTTTAGCTGATAGCAATAGTGGTCGCTTCGTACTTTCCATAGACTTTTTATTGCAGTTAAATTTTAATATTGATTTGAAGAAGTTCGAAATACTCAATAACAGTTTTGCATGAATTTCCAGGGCGCAAAGTTTTTTTGAAAATTTTATTGATTTGTCAAACTTTGGAGTATTTTAGATAGTTTTGGTAAACGCAAATAGTGTCGACCAAAACCACGTACTTCTTGAATTTATAGAAAATTATCATTTTCAAACGGATGTTATCAGATAATGTTGAGAAATTGATTCTCTTTGAAATTTTGGTAACAATATTTTATATTTCTTATGAATTAATTGTAATTTTTTAATAAACGCACTTGTAGGACAACATTTACAAAAATAATCTGACAATTTATCAAAAATTACTAAAATACTTTCACTACAATGGTGAATGTCTCGGGACACACATAAATAATGAACCAGAGCATTCAGCATTTTACAACTAGTCAACGATTGAAATAAATAACTTCAAAAACTCAAAACTACACCTTATAATATTAATACAGAAAATTTAGAATTTTTTCTAGATAAAGAAAAGGATTTTCTTTTAGCTGATATCTATAGTGGTCGCTTCTTGCTTTCCATGTACTTTTTATTGCGGGTAAATTTTAATATTGATTTGAAGAAGTTCGAAACACTCAAACTTTTTATTGCGCTTAAATTCTGATATTGATTCCAAGAAGTTCGAAGCACTCAGAGTTTTGTATGTATTTCCATGACGTAAAATTTTTAAATTATTTTGAAAATTTTATTGGTTTGTCAAACTTCGGATTATTTTAGTTTTTTTCTGATAAACACAACTAGTGACTCCAATTTTTCCATTGAAGCATAATTTTTCCATGCTTTTAGTAATATATAGGTGACTGGTAATTATCTTTCGCGTACCACTAAAGTTTTTCTGCGGACCACTTATGGTCCTAGGACTAATGTTAAGAAATGGTGCTGTACAGGAGAAACAAACAAAGAGACAAACATTCTTTTTTATATATAAGATAATATTTTAAACCTTTTTCAATGCATTTTTCTTTGTTATATCTTTCGTTTCTTTACGCTCTTATCTTTATTGTACAGAAAAAAGATACCTATATCGTTGGATATTAAGTTCCATGAAATCAATAATTTGAAATCCTTTTTGTTTGAGCTTAGACTATGTTTTCAATATAACTGTCAGTAAGCAGAAATTGTATAGGTTAAGCTCATAATTCACTTGAAAATTGTCACGGTTTTGATTTCCCGTAGGAGAAAGCCAACATGACTTTTTTTATCCGAAATTTAATAAAGAGAATGAGAATTCTATTTTCCGGATCACGAACTGGAGATTAAAATACGCCGAAAATTCATATCAATTTCCACAATTACACATACACCTATACTTTATAGTCCTTCAATTTTGTTGTTTATGTTTTTATTTAAGTGATGTATTGAATATATTTTGTATTATATCTGCGTGAAATGGTAGTCTGCTTGGCATAATAAATAATATTGAAAGTAGCAATGTTGAGTTAAGCGAATATAGGATGTGTTGAATAAAAATATATCATGTAAAAGCTAAATCAGATTTCTTTCAAATAAAATTATGTAAAGAATACATCTTCCTGTTGGCTTCCCGAGACGCTTGAAGTCAATTCTACTTCTCTAAAATTGTACTCGTTGGACCTTCGTGGTAATATTGTCACGTTATTATATGTCACGAGTTAGCTTCAACGAGGTCAATCAGTCCTTAAAACACACTCAACTTAACGCCGAATGATAGAGCATTGATTAGTGATTTATTTAGGAGCGTAGTTTAAATTTATAAAAAATTTATGGGTTTTTAATAAATTCATACATGGTTTATTGTTAATAAAATTAACAATAAACCAATGACTCTTGAAGCCTTGCTTGATTAAAACTAAGATTCAATCTTAATAACGCAAGTAGAGGCCAAGAATTAATAAAACATAATTATAATTAAACACTATTGGCTTTAAACTACTCTATTAACAACCAAATAATTTATTTTACATGCAACAACAATTATTATAGAATTATAAAACTTTGCTAAATAATAAAGCAAGTAGTGGTTAAGATGTAGTCTTTCTGTCTACATAAATGTTAATATTAGCGCAACACATTTTCCTCTGATTCGAAAATAAGAAAACAACGTGATTAATTTAAAATGATAAAAATAAACTGGTCAAGGTTGTATCAGGTTCGGCAGAAGTTTGATGCATTGCACTTCTGCTTATTAGAAAGTTCTGCTATAAAGCTTCTGCTACTGCTTAATATATTTTTGCATTTTCTCTTTCTGACTTCCGTCAACGGGCTTACGTTAGGGGTCATTCTCATTCGCGTAAAGAAACTACTATCTCTTTCCATCGTTTCTAGTTTTTTGCTTTGCGGCTAGTTCACCCTTTATTTACAAAGTAACACCTGCGTCTAATTTATTATCTTTGTATTTTATTCTGAAATTAATTTTTTGCACTTTGTATCATTAAATGAAATTATAATGATAGATTGATATATTATTTTATAATAATTTAAATGAATTACTATCATTTAGACATTAATCCCTTTGAAGATTTAACATATTTAAAATCAAAATAAGAGTAGAATCCAAAGAATTGAATACTTCTAACATTTTTGTCGTTATAATATGAATACGTGGGTTAAATAGTATTTATCTATTTAGGGCTAAATAGTATTTATCGTCGGTTAAATAGTATGTACAGTTTGTACAAATTGCTACTCAGTTTATATTCATTTGCAGTCAATTTGTTATTCTTCAAATTTGTTGTTTTTCAAATTTGTCAAACGTCAAATTTGACATTTTGTTTTAAAATCAAATTGGTTAACTGTTAAGCCTGCAAAAAAATACATCTCCAACTTGCGAAAAAATAAAAATATATATTAATAATAACAATTATATTTCTATTTCTATCTATTTCTTGAAGTGACTTAGAGAATTCATTATAATGAAATGAAAAACTGTAATCCTGCTTCAAAAAACTGTTTTCTATATTTTTCTAAATTACTAGATTTCGATTTATAGCCATTAACTATCATTAGAATTTTTAGCTATTACGTAGCTCATAGTAGACAAATTAAAACTGTAAAATCTTATCTTGCACAATCTTTTCGTTTAGTGCCTGAACATGCATAAAAGAAATCATTCATAAAATGCTCTTAACATGATATAACTTACTAAAAATGTTTCATACCATAACTGTAATGTTTAAATATTTGTTCTAAAACATGAAGCTGTAACAAATAATGTTTTTTATAAATAAGATTTTTTTATTATATTTTTAATAAATAACTTTAACAGTCAAATAAATTGTAAACGATTTACATTCTAGCTATCACCCAATAAATTTCAAGTAATCTATAAATTTGCAAGAATGGATCGCCATAAAATTATTTACAATTTATTTGGCAATTATAATTATTTATTAAAAACCATGAAGCAATATTATATATTATAGTTTTAATGTATTATAACAAATATTTATGCATTATAGTTATGGTACCAAGTATGTTTACTGAGTAATATCGTGTTAAGATCGTTTTATGAATGATTACTATTAGGCATGTTGATACACTTTAAGATTGTGCAAGGTAAGATTTTACAGTTTTAATTTGTATACTAGGAGCTACGTAAAGCCAAAAGATATTTCTAATATTAGTCAATGACTATAAATCGAAGTCTAGCGCGTCAATTTTATATTTCCCTATTCAAGCTGATTTAAAATGCTATAGAAAAATTACAAATGTCAATCGTAATATCTACATTATTTGTAATTCATACCTTAAATAACTTTATATCATTTCAACTTTAAACATTTGTACCAAAAAATTTTTATTTATTTTAAATTTATAATAATAATATAAACCTTTATTGGCATAAGTATTTACAAACACAACTCAATGTATACATCAATATTTACATCAAAACCTTAATCAAATAATAATTCAATTCAAATTAAACTTAAATCTAAACTTATTATAATGCAAATAATCCATCTTCTCAAATAC
>WYDF02085295.1:0-11037 GCA_009867245.2 Adranes taylori | reverse complement strand
CACTTATCCGATTCCAGATATCTTGGCTTTGCTCCTTCTACTTCTAATTCCTTATATCTCGCGTTATATCGCGCTCCTCTTATTTTCTTCCTTCTCTCCTGCAATTCCACATCCTACATTTTTCTCTCTACTTCCATTTCCCATACGCCTCCATTCATCATCCTATCATACCATTCACCCATCGACCATCCTCATCTCCACGTTCCAAGAGTGGGACAAGAATTCCCATCACTAATTAACATACTTTTCTCTTATAATCAGTAAGTTAACTTTTTATTATACATAAATTTTTTTAATTGTATGTCTACATATATTTATCTGAACACAGTACATAAAGTGAGTCAAGAAGCTTTAACCATAAGACGGAAGAAAATATTTTTGTCGAGAACTTTTTCACAATACGATTTTTGGTGCCGGCTAATAATGAAAAATCATGAATGTTGAAAGATTAAAACAAAAGTTGATGAGAATATGATATTATCGGTAAATGGGTGGCATGGTGAGATAAGAGAAGCTTTGATCAATGTGGATCAGTCCATCTAGGATAAATTATGTAGAGATACAAAGCAAAGAAGACCGAATGAACATAATAACTACAATCTATCAATACCTAGCTCCAAAGTATTGGATGATCGTTTAATGCGAATGGCGTTGATGTATGATAAAGGATGTAGGGATACAAGAAAGGGAAATGAGAATAAAAAAATAAAAGCAACGATGGTCGAAAAAACACAAAAACCGTAACCTCATCTAGCTCCCTTTAATAGTTATAACTCTACAGAAATGTTTGCATATGAATAATATTCACATTTCGTAGGATAAAGGAAATAAGGAAAACTTTAGTGAAGAATGAAGGACGGTAGTGTTAGTGTCGGTCATTTAAATACAAGGACTCTACTAACTAACTTTGGACAATTTAACAATATCTTGTTTGCATGTAAATACGATATTTTGCTGTTACAGAGACTTAGTTAAATAGCTCAATTAATAACAATCAGATTAAACTTGATTCTTAAAATATTAAGCGATTTGATAGAGATCGGCGGGCAGGAGGAGTATTTATCTATTTTAAAAATACTTTGAGGGTAAAAATTTATAAAAATCTAACTAAGTATGATACTTTTGAAAACTTAAGAAGTTAAAAAGCTTTTGAAAGCTTCTTTGTAAAATTTATCGTATTAATTACGCAATTGGTGTAATTTATCGACCCCCAAATTAACCAATTGAAGCTTTCTTGGTAAACTTCCACAAACACCTTTCGGAAAAAATCCAACGCTTGATGTATTAATATGTCTGGTT
The DNA here is from genome assembly GCA_009867245.2 of Adranes taylori. NCBI lineage: Eukaryota > Metazoa > Arthropoda > Insecta > Coleoptera > Staphylinidae > Adranes > Adranes taylori. Next base: position 9,738 of record WYDF02085295.1, on the reverse strand, counting down.
GACTTCAACATTAATGTTTTTGATGCGACTATATAATGTTCTTGATTCAATAGGCTTACCACAACTTTTTCAAACCCACGCAAATAAATTGCCTCTTCCTGTTCAGCTATTGATCTTATATTTAAATTAGTGATCCAGAGATGCTCAATGGCTCAGAACTCCAGGTTGTTCAAGTAGCTGATTACTGTCTTATATTCTGTAAACTATTCTCAAAAATAAATAAAACCAATAGTTTTTTTTTAACTTACAGAGATTTTGGAGTTTTTGATTATGACGTTTTCTATTCTCACTTAGTGTTAACTCCTTCGTATGATATCCTACACTTACCTACTTTAGATCAACAAGTTGCGCTACTTAATGAACAGACTTCAATGTTATTTGATTTCCACGTCCCTGTAGTTACTTGAACATTTACTAAAGATCACAAACCACGGATTACTGACCGCATAAAGTCGGTGATTGCTTTGAAGGATAAAACGCTTGTCAAATATCACCCGTGAACTCGCAAGAGTATAAAAATCTTTAAAATTACAAGACCTCGATAATTGAATGCGAACAAAGGGCCTATCTCAAAAACAAACTTAAAGCAGGCATTGGAGAGTGTGCTGTATGGAGAGAACTCAATAAACTAAAAATATACAAAAAAGATAAACCACAATTAACTTGATGCTGGATCTTGAGGTAGATGAAATCAACAAATTGTTTACTAGATGTTTATCTCTACTACAATTGAACCTGCTACCCGACTAAACCCAATTTCCTTTTAACGAAATAATTGATGCTCAAGAAGTTTTGCACTTTAAACTTGTTACGAAAGAGGACATTAGCGAATATTTAGACAATATTAAAATTAAGTCGGGTGGAGTTGAGAATATTTATATTAAGCTCTTCCAGATATTGCATTCCTGTAATTTTACCTTATCTAACGTATATTTCTAAGTAAGTAGGTGATAATTTCTAAAATTGTAATGAAAAGTAGATTATAAGAGATAATTGTAAAAATTGAGGCAAGGGGACACATGTTTCTAGTATGGGTTATAGCTGTTATCAACACATTTTCTTATTCAAATATAGGCGTAAGGTCTCATTGCATCGAACTACGAATCCGATACTCAACCGTTACGCTATGAATGCCTACACAAATAATTTTAAAAATCTTCAATTTAAACATTGATTGTATGTAAGTTTGCATATATTAAGATGTTATATTTTGAATTATTTGCTGTACACACATATGGTGTAATGTATTGTATCAGCTATGTGTTATGCATTTGGACGAAGTAACACCTTTTAACATCATATTTCTAACTTTTGTTTGGAAACCTGTAGATTTCCCAGGATCAAGGAAATGGCTATGCTTACACCTATTGCAAAAAAGTTTGAAGTAGAAATGATGCATGGATTGCGACCTATATTAATATTGCCAACATTATCAAGAATCCTTGAAGAGATTATTGATAATCAAATACGTGACCACTTAAATAGATTCAATCTACTTCCTGAACACCAGTCTGGATTTCGTCCCAATTACAGTTGTAATACTGCTTTTTTACATGTAACGGACAAAATCTTTAATACATTAGATAATAAACTGTCATGTATTTTACTGCTTTAAAATTTTTCAAAGGCCTTTGATATGATTACTCATAATACCTATATTGCAGTATTTAGGTTTCTCTGAAAACGCTACAATCCTGCTAAAAACTATCTGGAGGGTAGGCAACAACGTGTTTTTCTTAATGCCAGGAGCTCTGATTGGTCAAAACCTAGCAGAGGTGTAACACAGGATTCCATTATGGGCCCTCTCTTGTACACTATGTAGACCTTCACATGTTTAAATATCCTGTCCAATGTTCAAGGACATCTATATGCAGATGATACTTAACTGTATCATGTGTTTGATCCCCAGGGCCGGCGGAAGCCGGGTACAATGCGTGACCGTCACTCAGGCGAAAAGGCGGCAAAATAATCGAAGGCGGCAAGAGTTTGAAGAAATTGAAAGCTAAAATTAAAATAAACTAATAATGTCTTTGAGAAAGTTTATTTTTATACTCAAACTCAAAAATAAAAATATGTTTTATAGAATTTTATTCTAAAAAATTAGTTTATTCATTTTTTTATATAACTCTCTTTTTATTAATTTTTTCTATAAAATTTACTCCTGCACTAAATTATTTATATTCAATAGAAACTTTGCAATAATATTTCATAGGGATTGAAGTTAGCCTTGGAAAAGATTTTCTAAATGTAAAGTCCCTGCACTGGTAATTTTTAAAATCGTCATACACAGCATGTAAAACAATTTTGATGTTCACTAGTCAATTTGTTTGCGTCTTTGCTACAAATTACACAGGTCTGCAAATTTTCAGTGAACAAATCTTTTTTGCAAAGTAGCAATTGACTTTTATGTTTTTTGGTATGCTAATTTAAAATATGTCATTCGTTTTTGTCAATCACGTAACAGCTTTTTGAAAATTGCGATTGAAAATTTAGAAAAATAATGCTTTATATACCATATAAATACATTTCTAGGAAGTAAACCAAAGTAGTAAGTAAGAAGTTTTCTGTGAAAAATTACTTTAATACACACATATATATTTAAAATCCACATTACTGAGTCGTTTACTGTCATTAGTACAAAAGCATATGATTCTGGTTATTCAGCAATGGTCGAATAAAGTAAAGTTTCTAAGGGTTTGTAGTACATATTTCTTTTGTGTTGTATACTCAGTGTGGAAGCAGAACTTCTGTGTGTAACTTGCGGCTCTTCTCTATGTAGCGACCAGCAGTAATTTGCTATCATGTTTTGGGTTCCATCTACCTTGGTATCTGCATTCCAACTGCTTAATGTCTTGGTGAAATCTTTTACCGTGTTTCTCACTGACGGCACCAAGATTTTCAGGAAAATAGTCCAGATGACAACACATCAGAAAATGAACTTTTAAGCTGACAAAACATACTAATTTTTTGAAATTTTCAAGCATATTTTGTACAATTTATTTGAAGTTGGGATCTTTATAATGTCCCAGAAATTTATTAACAACTTCTTTAAAAGAGCTCCAAGCTTCCTTTTCAACTTTTGTCATACATACTTCAAATTTTTCTTCCTTCATAAGTGTTCAAATATCTGGACCCACATAGACACCTTCCTTCACTTTGGCCGCAGATAATCCAGGAAATACATGAAGCAAGTGATTGAAACACTGACCTTCTATGTCTAGAGCTTTCACGAATTGTTTTATCAAACCAGTTTTATATGAAGTAGAGACAAAAGAATCTTTTCTCGGTCAACCAAAGCTTCCCCAATAGCATTTTTGCTGCCAATTTTCAACTTCTCTTTTACTCTCTTAATCCAATTTTGACTCCTTTCTCTACTGTCCCACTCATATAGGAAGCATGGATATTCTGTAATACCCCTTGAAGTCCAAGAAGCACGACAATTACTTTTGAATGAAGTTTAACCCAATATGAGGCTGAAAGTTTGGTTGAAACTGAAAATGAAAGTTTGATTCAAATTGAAAATGAAAGTCTAGTTCAAGCAGAATCAACAAATTTTGTTAAATTTATCGATCGTTTTGAATTTCCTGATATAAGTGAATGGCCAGAGTGTTTTAGCGAAGACAATAATCATAAAGCAGTTATTGAAGAACCAAATAGTTTTAAAGGTAAACTGAATCAATATTAGAAAACCTCAGAAAATTAGGTTGTTTCTCAAATCATTATTTCCAACGAGTTATAGATAATGGTAAAAGAATTTCCAGATCATGATTAGTTTATTCAAAAAAGTTGACAAAGTTTACTGTTATTGCTGCAAAATATTTTGTTCAAATCCTTCAATGTTGTATCGAAATTGTGTTAATGATTGGCGAAATATTTCTCAGATCTTAAAAAGGCACGAGCAAAGTACTGAACATTTTGAATGCTTTAACAAATGGATGGAATTAAAGAAGAGATTGCGTGGATGATCAAGTTTATTAAGAAAATAATGGAATTTTCTTTTTAATCTTAGAATATTTGGCTGAATTTTACTCGGTTATGATAAAACATTTAGTCAGAGCTAGGGAAAAACCGAATTCCGGTCATTATTGAGGAAAAGACATCCAAAATGATATTATAATCTTGATCGGCAATTCCATCAAAAGTAAAATTTTGGATGTAGTGCAAAATTCAATGTAGTATTCATTAATAGTTGATTGCACATCTGATATTAGCCACAATGATCAGATCTTAATGATAACTCGATATGTAGACCTGTAAAGTAATGAAACAATTCAAATAAATAAAAGTTTTCTTGGCTTTTAATTGAATGCAAATTCAATAGGAATAGAATTAGCGAAGGTAATCGTCAATTCTTTAGAATCTAATAATTTGTCAATTGAGAGTATAAGAGGCCAGAATTATGATAACGGTGCAAATATGAAAGGCGGTAGAAATGGTGGTCCAGCTCACATTCTAAGTAAATACTCTCGTGCTTTTTACATTCCATGTTGTAGCCGAACTTTGAATTTACTAGTGGTTGATTCAGTGTGTAGTGTTTACTCAAGATTGCCGAGTTTTTCAATATTGTTGATCAATATGACATGTGACATGTTATACACTCCAGTGGTACAGGAAGTAGGTTATAGGTACGGTATGAAAAGGCTATTCAACATACATGCAATTCAAACAAATAATGTAGGCTATGCAATAATGTGTTCTGGAAACTTTCAACTGCTATCGCTTAGACAGGTCGTTGGCTAGCTACTGCTCTGACTAACGACTGGCTGGTGTCGGTCGCTGTTGCGGCTGGTCTTGTCGAGACGTGAGCAGTAACTCGTTAACATGCGAATTACTCGCTCTTTTATAGATCCCGGAACACACAGAGTTACACACATCTGAGTGTAATAGCAGCGAGACACCCCACCACCAGTTATATTTCCTCTCATAAATTATTCTCTGCGTCAACTAAAAGATGGGGAATTTTGCAAGCAAAATGTCGTCCGTCTTTAACAGTAATACAAGATGTCTAAGTGATACGAGATGGGAAAGCCACATTAATGCTTTAAGGACAATTCGATTTGAATTACTGAAGATTTATGAAGCTCTTAAGGATGTTGATAAATTACTCGACGCTGCGATTGCGAAAATTACAGCAGAATCAATAAAAAATCACAGCTTTTGATTTCCTGTGTTCGATTATGATTTGGTATGATATATTTTTTGAAATTTATATTTCCAGTAAACAACTGCAATCAGTTTCAACTAGTCAATTAATGTAGATGAAGCTTTATCATCTTTAAAAAAAACATTGGTTTTTTTGGAAGAGAATAAATTTTATAAAATTATTGTTCAAGCAGAGAAACTTGGTCACATTCTGGATGTGGAAAATTGTTTTCCAGTTGAATCGACGAAAAACTTATGAAAGATCGTTCCGAAGCTTTTCGAGATGGAGTAGAACCAATCAAGTTTTTATTTGACATTAAGAAACTCTCTTCGGTGATTGATGAAGATTTACATGTTTATTGTGATTAACTGGAGGCAAAACTGACTCAACAAAATCAAAGAGATATTTCGGGAGAAGAGTTATATTTTGAACTAAGATCCTTTGCGTCTCGTGTAACCGAAAATTCAGCACCGGAAAATTGTTACAATTTTTATATGAAAACAATTTGAATGCAATTTATATGAAGGCTTCGATTGTTTTGAGAATTCTTGAGAATTCGGTATTAAAAGATGTGAAAAACATGACATACGCTCAAAAAGTGTAGTCGTAGACGTCTACACATGTTATGTACTTTCGAAAAAGTAGTTGATAATAAGATTCCTATTTATCTTTATAGAAAAATTAGTTTTCGACCTGATATACCAAATATAAATAGTCGACGTAAAAGTAAATGCAGCCTATCAGTTCCAACACATGGAACTACAAAATTCAAAAGCCGCTTCTCATATCAGGCGCCAGTACTTCAAATAAATTGCAGAACGAATTTGCCTACATGAACGATAAAAGATTCAAAAACAAATACAAAACGTACCTCTGAAGTACCTTCTTGATCAGATTTTATTGTTCATCACCAGTTTAGAGGATTTAGATAAAAGTTAATCAATTGTAGCAGAATGATCAACCGAATGTATAAGAAGATAAGTTAGTTCCAGCTGAAAGAATGAAAGGACGTAGATGAAAGATTAGAAAAGTGTCATAGTAAACAAGGAGTTAAATTTAAATGGGAATATGGTGGATAGACTAAGTAGATTACATAGATTAGGTAGGTCAGTAGGGGAACATACAATATGCTTCTAAATAAAATAACTTTGTGTAAATTGGGCGAACAATTCGTTGGAGTTATCCAAGGTTGATTATAATTTCGGATTTAAAATTCGTGGTCAAATTTTCCCACGGGAGGGGGGGTAAGTGTAACGTGGAGATTTGTTCACGTTCCTGTTAAGTTTGAGATTAGAAAGATTGAACATGCAATACTTATAAAAGATACAAGAAATTCAGGACGCATAGACGCTTGTGAGGAGATGTTAACAGTAAACATCATTGTTTGCTAGCGGGAAACCCCACAAGTAATAATTAACATTTAGAGAATGATTGAAGCTTCTACTTATGATGTAAAATATAGCGTGAATACATTTTAATTAGTTCAGAATTACAGTATAGGAAGAGATTAAGTTCCGACGGAACTAGATTGTTTCCGAGGTCATTAGCGTTCAAATTATCGGAAATGAATACTTAGGAGGTGTGGCTTAGAGAAAGTCAGGAGCGGTATAATAACAATAAGCTAAGTGCGCTATGTCGGTGTGTCAGTGTCCAAATTAACTTAACTGGTAATTGACTGATAATAAATGAATGGAAACTGTGTGGGGTTTATTAGGTACCATAAGCACATCTGATTTGATTGGCCTTAATTACAATTAAAGGTAATTAACCTGACGGCAGTAGACACATAAGTGAAATACATTGACTAAATATATTTTACCAGATGAGGGGAATTGCGAAGATTATAGAATGTGTTAATTATGTACAAATTAATCACGACGAAAAATATGCATGTCGGTATGTGAAAGGGTATCAGTACGTATAAAAACGATGCCCAGATCTAGTAGAGGGATAGTAATTTTGGACGTCCGCCGAACGTCGCAATATCCAACTAAGTAGCGAAATACTAATCCGGAATAAAATAATATTAGATTAATAATTAAATAAAAAATAAAGTGTGATCATCAACTTATTAAGTATATTATTATGCATTGAGTATAATTTTGATGAATAAAGTAAAGTCGAGTGTAATTAGTAACAAGTTTGTTGATCATGGTAAAGCTAAATCAAGTATAAATAGATAAATAAGATAATAGTGCGTTACTCTAAAATAATAAGTAAATAGTTTGTGTACAGCGGCAAAAACTGTAAGTACCTAGTTTAAATTTCTTTAAACATTGTAAAGATGTAAACATTTTTAACGACCAATACAATGTAATTACGTTTTATAACAATTTCATATCTGCTGTCTGAATTATTAAGGCTTATGACTATCGTTAAGGATTGACGTTACCAGTAATTACTCAGCCACAAATGGCACAATTAGAAAACGGTATGTCCACCTTAGAGATTGTCCTCCCCAGTGTTTTATTCTAAATTAAGTGGGGCTAACTGGGGGATTTAGATTAAATCGTTCCGCATCAATTATTCAATTAATAACTTTGCTAGAAGTAGCTAAACTAAAGTGCTATCTTAAAAAATAACGAAGGAGTAAGGTACTTATTCCAAATACTTTTTACTTCATTTCAATCTTCATTCCTTTTTCTTTCTTTCTAATCTTACTTTTTTTTCACTTTTTCTTACTTATTAATATACCAGAATTCTATGTTTCCGTTTCTATGAATTGTTGAGTTAGGTATATATTTTCTTTTACTTTTCCTTTTGTTTATTTCTTGTTAATTTCTTGTCAGGTTCGTGTACAATATCAGAGTAGGGTAACCCACAGTGTCTGAACACGCACCCGGTTAAAACAATTATATATGCTTTTACATAAATGTTTTTTTTTTAATATTTCCGTTTCATAAAGATATTAATTATTATTATTATTATAAAATTATTCATCAAATAGTAGTTACACGCGAGTTAAAAGTTTTAAAACATATTTTATATTAAAAAAAATAATTAAATGCATATTAATCCTTAGTATAAATTATGATTTTACACCTGCATGGAAATCGTTATTATTCAATCCTACTTCATTTCACTATCAAAAAAAATGACACGATGCTTACAACATACTACTTCAGATTATGCTATTAATAAATTTACATATTTTAATATCTTTATCAGTAATAAGTAAATATATTTTTATGAAACTATAAAAATGTCGTAAAATTCTCGTAAAAGTGAAATTACTTTACTTGTGACTAAAAGCATCATAAAACATAAAACTTGATGACGCTCAGCTAGATCACAATTTATAAACGCAGGAAATACGTGCCTAACAATTTATTTTTTATCCATTTCAGTAAAGCGTTAAGATTATTAAAATTAGTGCGAATTTATTGCATGTGTAAAAATATGGGAAAGAAGATGGTCTGCACGTTTCTACTGTTTAAGCAATATATTGGGTCCGTACTTGGAATGTCTGCTATATAATAAGTATAAGTGATGTCTCTAAAATCTGATTAAATTGAGACGTTTCGACCTGAATTATGCTACTCCTTCAGACATAAACAGTTTGTATTTTCCTTCATATTTTGATAGCCTTGTCGATTCTCTTTGAAATGATATCCAACGCACAGGTGGAGTACAAAAAAGATTTATTTATGATTTTAACAACTCAAAGGCATGCGCAAATCTCGCGCACCCAAAATTTTAAAAAGAACTACGTTTTATCCTTTCCAAAAACACTAATTTCTTCTTGATGTTAATTTATGACATGAATAAATAAACGCTTATTGACAACAATGCATGTTATAACAATTAAAAAAATTCAAATTCTAGTAAATTACTAATCACTAAAACATGATATAATAAAAATATCAAAAAAATAATGAAGCACCAAAAACTGGTATTAATTAATTTATTTTGTTTCATTTATATAACTACATACAGTATAATATCTAGTTCTGTGATTCTATTGGAGACTAGCGACAATCTATATTTCTCTAAACCCTATTTCGGTCCTGGACCCTATAACAAAAACTTAATCATGAACCCCCAAGTGAATTAACTTTTATGATCTAGTAATAGACACATACTAAAAACGCTCTATTCTGTTTTCTCTGATGAGACAATTGTACGTGGCTAAATAAGTACACCTTTTTAGTTTTTTTTTAATGTATATTAATTAGAAAACTAATTAGGTAAGGAAATATTAATTATGTATATTAATTAGTTAATACATCTTATCGAATAAGTAATCGGAATGATGAATGCGCCGGGCAGGACTGTACAAAAGAGGCAAGGGGTAATTGGTTTTTGTATTTGGTGATTTTATTCTTTATTTACTTTTGTATGCACCTTTTATATGACTTTTGGGACAAAGAGAGGGTATCCTATAGCTTAAAAAGTGTACCCCAGTGTAATTTATACTTATTTTGCCTGCTAAGGTATTCTACCTACGATCAAGGGAAAAGTATTGCTTTCCATTACTTGGAAACCAATACTTTCCAAGTAATGGTAGATTTGTGTATTGTCATAACGTACATGGTTTAATGGAGGAGTTGGAAATTCCAGCCTATAAAACAACTGAATGGCGACTGTTCTCGATA
>WYDF02085284.1:0-11038 GCA_009867245.2 Adranes taylori | reverse complement strand
ATGGACTGGAATGACATCGACAGCTCTATTCAGAGCGGCAGTGAATAAAGTAATTTGGACCAATGTGATAGCCAACAGCCAAAGAGGATAGGCACTTCAAGAAGAAGAAGAGTTGCAAGAAATGGACTGCCATAATATATACCAAACAAAATGATGACTCTGAACCTGTCCCTGTGCGAAATTTATCTGTCAAAATGATCGAGAACACTCTTTCTTCTCACAATTAATGCATGGGGTTGTTAGAAGAAAACGACGAATATTACGAGCGAATAAGTGCCGTAAAGCGTAGAGGTGACGGGTTATTTGACGGTTATCGACACATTTATACAATAAACGTAGACAGGTTCAGCAAGGAACACTAGATTCTATTTAGCAACGCGGAACAAAGTGATTTTCAGTTTCTTTTCAATATACTACATAAAACATTAATTTTCATATTAATAATGTTTATTTTATCAATAAAATGTTTTTTCATACTCTAAAATCATTTTTTTTAAATCCCCCCTTGATTTCAAAATTTCGCTTATTATGACCTTCTGTAGAACGTATCCTGGGCAATCAACTGGGGTTGCCTGTAGTTACACTATCTATTTATAGGTATTTTTGTAAACTATAATATCCCTCAATATGCATACACTCAAAGTCGATTATCAATACAGAAAATTTTACAGATATAATTAAACCTAAAGAAGTTTTCCTATCAGGACTAAAGTATGACAGGACGTTTAATTCGTTTTTTCTGTAAATATTATAAATTCTATTTAAGAAGTATAATAAAGAAAAAAAAACGTTGCTAATCAAAAGCTGGTTGATAATTTATTACATCAAAAAACTGTTTACTTAAATTCTTGTTTTGTGTTTACGTGAAAGTTCAAAAATAAATGCAAAAACAGTATTATTTTTGTTCAGCTGGCTGGGCGTTATTTGAGCGTTGACGAATTAAATTTCCATTTTATGCTATTTAGCTTTTGTTTTTAGCATTACTTTGCTACGGTGTAGTCACAAATTGTAAACGAAAGTTTCATCTATAATTCATTTTAAACTCGAAACACATGCAAAAAGATTTAAAATAAACATATTTTAATACGACTTATTAACATAATTATACTTATTCATAAAATCGTCGCCAAAGTATGAGCCGTGATCCGAAATGGATCCAACTAGTCGCCATGATTGTTTAGATATTAGATAAAGTTTTTATTACTAATAACAGATGTTTGTCTTTCTCAATCTAATTAAATATATATTAGCATTAAATACTAAAACTGAATTAATTTCAGTATGAAAGTGGTACACAAAAGTAATGCAATGAACAAAAATTCTCCTAATTTAAGTAACTAATGCATAGCAGACACTATTAAACGAACTTTAGAAGTTTCTCATTAGTTTCGTCAAATTTCATCTAACAAACTTTTTAAGGCGAAATCACGGTGAATCACTAATGTTCTCCTGCACGAAACTTGAAACGTAATCCTTCGGTACAAGTGAGCTATACTTCCAGCCTTTAAAGAAATATGAACGGGTCGAAATTGGAAGGGGGTTGTGGAAAAGACATTGTTTAAGATTGTTTTAAATGTCTCGAACACGTTTCATTATTACATTAAGCAAGAGAACAGCTGTCATTGAATTCACGAGAAATATGCTGCTACTGCTCCGTTAATTTTGCCAATCGTAATTTTCTGGCCAAGACATTTTCTACATCTTAACGAGTATTTATGTTACTGCAAACTTAATAAATGTTCGCCAATATTGAATATAAAACAGCAATAAGAAAAGATATACTTACATACAGTGCCGATCGGATATAATTGCTAACAAATTTATAAGTGAGGTCAGGCCGATAAGTGAGAACTCTAATGAAAGCCAAATTTATACATTATGAAAGTAATTATTGGGGCCATATTTGTAGCTAATAATTTAATTAAATAATTCATGCAATTATGATTTAGAAAAAAAAACTGGTGTATAGCTGCGCGAGCCCTGGATAAAATTCGATTAGCATAGAAATTCGATACAATTCGCTTAGCAGAGCATATATTATTACTATTACTGCAAGGGGCTGAGTGATCATCCCAGCCCCGTCGACCTAAAAGATTTTTTGTGTTCTGCCCCTTCTTGTCGTTTAAAACAATCTTAGTGTTTTGACGAACTTTAAGACGCTGTTCTTTTTCAGATGCTGTTCCCCGATGTTCGTGGCATTTACTGTTATACCTCCAAAATATCAAGCCTGCAGTTCGATGCTGCCGGATATTCACACAAAACGTGTTTTGCTGTTTCTGCCTTATCATTGCAGAGTCTGCATGTTAGGTTCTCAATCTTACGAATTGTATGCATATGGTGATTTAGAAGACAGTAAGCGTAATCAATCCTGTGTAACATTCCTCTCCGTTGGGACTGAATATTCTAGTGTTTACCTCAGATGTCAGGTCTATAAAGTTCTTTGAATGTTCCTAACCTGCGACTTTGTTCCATTATTTGATTCTGGCTTCATTTTCCCATTGTATTAATATCTGCTTCCCGTGTTTTTAGTTAAACCATAGGAAGGGCCGGGACTTATTCGGTTGTTCTTTGCCCCTTGCCTAGATAGCTTGTCATCTATTTCATTGCCCTCAATCGTTGAATGTGCTGGTACCCACCATAACTTTAAATGATTATGTTTTTCCAGTTCTTTCAGATGGGTTAGGCAGTTGAGTCCCACAATTACTTAGACTTACAAGTTTTAGTTTGTAATAACTTCAACGCTGCTTGACTATCAGTGTATATATTGATGTTGGCCCCTTTCATGCCTTTTCGTATGATTTCTAGAGCACAGTTTTCAATGGACCTATATATATATATATACATAAATGTAAGGTTATAGGAATATATTATCATCAACGGTAAAATATTTCAACTTTAGACGTGGCAACGTATTACAAATTTTTTTAATTACAGTTAATTGTGTCCCCAATATTTCTGGCACGTAAGTGAAATTGTTTAAATAATGTATGCGATTATTATTTAGAAAAAAACTCGTGGAGGGATCCGCGAACACTGGATCAAATTCGATTAACATAGAAGTGAACAAGTTATATTTGTGCATCAAACGCGTGCATTACTTTACTTTAATACGTTTACATATTGACAAGCATTAACACTGTAAGCATTTCTTTTTCCCGAACATCTATTTAGTTGTCATTTTTAAACTGCTAGTTATTGTAGTATTTAGGGAAGATGTTTAATCGAAGTCACAAGTTGTTCTTTCCAACTTTCACAAAAACCAATTAATTAAAGCAATGTGCCCGTTTTCCAAGGGCACATTAAACCAAAACTAAATCGTACGTTATCCCGCAATCCCAAAACATTTGCCAAACCAACAACACCCCGTACATAGTAAAGCCTTCATTGTGCAAAACATTCTTTCAAACAAACGCAAACACATTTTTAAAGCTCTATATATATATATATGTAAGCTTATTGGAATCGTTTATCTGCAATTATAAAATAATATTTCAACTTTAAGCGTGGCAATGTCGCATCCGATTACAAATTACCTATTACATTTTTTTTAATTACAGGAATTACATGAATTTTTACAGCAATACCTATTTCACTTTGTCACGAGATTTTAATAAGTCACAATAAATAAACGTTGATAAAACAAAAACATCATTATTGCTTTTAGTCCTGAGGGTGACCTCTAAGTGGGGTCAAAACGTTTACTAATGTAATCAAACATTATAAACGCAGAGTTGTCCAAAATCCGAAGAGTTTTAATTTCGTCAGTAACTACTACGTTGGACGTGAAAATTTATCTATCAATTCTTCTTCTTAGGACACCACCTCCTTACTAAGGTTGGCGATCCAACTGTCTAAGATGGTGCGCGATACTGCACATCTAAAAATTTCTGTTGATGTTCGTGTGAACCATTGATGCAGATCTTTAAGCCATGAGTTCTGCCGTCTTCCTACCGATTTTTTTCCCTCGATGATAAGTCGAAGGATCTAATAATGTTCTCCTCTCATGACATGCCCAATGTATTGGAGCTTTCGTTCTTTAAACTCCCTATCGATTGATTGAATATCCAGCTCTCGGTGCTACAGAGAATATGTGACATCGCATTTATACGCATACGGAGCAATTGGTTGATTGATGAAGATGGTTTTCATGGAGCTGAAAGTCGTTCTGTTCGATCCTAGACAGAATTTATTTTTTAGTATCGTTCATCTCGTCGGTGGCTTTGAAAATATAATCATTTTGGTCTTCGCGACGTTCATTTGTAAACCGTATTGTCTGCTATGTTCTACTGTCAGATCCACCATGTTCTAGAGATGTGGTAAGATGTCAGCAAGCACGACCGCATCGTGAGAGAAACGTATGTTGTAAATGAGAGTGCAGTTGATCTTAATGCCTTCTTTCACATTTCCCAGTGTCTATCGGAACACTGCCTCAAAATATATATTAAAAAGGAGGAGTGACACGACACATCCCTCTATGGGGCCTCAACCGATTTCGATTTCTTCAGATGTAGCATTTTCTACTCTGACTTCTGCAGTTTGGTTCCAATATAGTTGAGTGATGATGCGCAGATCTCCGGCATCAGTATCGGTGGTTTTGAGAATTTGGACAAGCCTCTGATGCGACACACAGACGAAAACCTTCCCACAATCAATAAAGCAGGCGTCTATGTCTACAAAGCAGTATTTTCATATTTTTTTTAATATAACGGATTAAACTTATAAGATTAAACTTATTCTTCATGTTTGTTCGTAATTTACCGGTAACATTAGTGGTTTGAATTTTGTTCCGCAATTAACATATTCCTATGTAATCAAGCCTTCATTATAGAAAAAAATGTTTCGCACTAACGCAAAAGCGTTTTTAGAGCAAGTTTATTGGAATCTTTTATCTGTAATGATAAAATAATATTTCAACTTTAGACGTGGCAACGTCGCATCCTATAACAAATATTACAAACTACCTATTAGAATTTTTTTAATTAGAGTAAATTTTGCGGCAATATTTCTGGCCAGTAATTTAAATTTTTTTAATAATTTATGCGAACATTATTGCAAAAAAACTCGTGAATGACTATGCAAGCTCTGGATAAAATTCTATTAGCATAAAAATGCACCGCTATTTACGTGCATCAAGCGCATGCCTTAATTTACTTTACTATATTTCTTTTTTGACAACCATTAAAACTGTAAACATTTCTTTTTATAAACGTTTATTTAGTTGTCATTTTCAAAGCGCATGTTGATGGCGGATTTAGGGAAGACGTTTAATTGAGCTCACAAGTGTTTCTTTCCAATTTTGACAAAAACCAAGTTATTTAAAGTAATATGCCCCTTTCCGAGACAAATTACTCCAATACTAAATCTAGCCTTCATTTTATGACTAGTCATCAAGCATTCATTTTACAAAAAAATGTTTCACACAAACACAAAAGCGTTTTTGATCCTCTATACACAGATAAGTTTATTGGAATTTTTTATCTGCAATGGTCAATATTTCAACTTTAGACATGGCAACGCCGCATCTTATTAGAAATATTGAAATAAGATATACTCCGATGTGTGCAGGCTGCAGGATCTATATATGCAGAAACTTTTAATTGCTAATTTTGAATTTTTAAGGAAATTTAAAATGAGACATTTTCCTAATTTTGTCTCTTTCCATCAAGTTAATTCGGCGACTTGAATGCAAAAATCACATATCTTACACCAGACTTAATTACTTCAAATCGGTTCAATAAACATTCAGTTATTCAGTTTGGAAATACGTACAAAAACAGACCATTTTCAAAAACCACTTGTTTGGAATAATACTTCAAAAATGTGTTATCAATCAAAATCGCTAACCGAATATTTTCATAATTCGTATATCTTTCAAATACTTATATAAATTACGTACAAATACAGGAACTGAAAGTTATAATAAATACATTTAGGGACACATCGGGGCTCTTCCAGGCCAATGGACCGAATATAACAATTTGTGATTGCAAAATGAGTTTATTTTGAAACGTGTTACACTTTTAAAGTTAAATATACGCTCTTTTCCTAAAAAAATTTTGGTCAAAAAATGAGGGGACTGTTGGTATAATTTTTTTTTGATTTGGGACCATGTGAAGGAGACACAACTTTTTGAAAATCGGCTCCACTACATTTAGGGGAGATTTACTGGTCTCCCTGACTTAAGTAGAGAACAACTAATGCATGTTTAGTTTACTGTAAACCTGGTTTCAGTTTCATTTACTAACCTAGGTTACTTGATCATAAAATTTGTTTTTTGCTTTATATAGGAAAAATAACTTAGGGTAGCCTATGTAAGAGTAAGTCTATGTAAGAATTACCCGATGATACAAAGTGACAACTAAAATTTGGTACCAACTTTTTAAAAAACATTAAGTTTGCTTTACAAGTTTCCTCTTTGATATATCAAAAATTTGAGGTATACAAATTCAACAAAAAGTCCTAAGAACGTTCTTCTTCTGGGCCTAGTCCTTGTTTTCCTTTATTTTTATTTAGTAAAAACCCCATTGATGGGCATAACGTACCTGTACGCGAGTTCTCTTCGGCATACTAGGTATTTTGTGGAGCTGAATTTATTTTTCGGGTTTCAGTTATAATTGACGGACATCTTGTTAATACCGCCAAATTAAATTTTGGAAAAAACTTCGATTTTCAGCTACTAATAATGATTTAGAATCTGGCAGTTTACCAATTTTAACATTCTAAACCGAAAGTTGACAATCGGTGTTTTTAGAAAAATTTTGGGAATATGACTATGTTTAGTCTTTTAGCTGCGTATTCTTAACAGAGGAGACAAAAAGCAAGCAGTAATGTCAAAAAACATAGTGGCTGTAATTCCCAGTGCCCTTATAAGTCAACTGGATGTCTCGAGGAATAAGCCATTCAAAGCCTTGTTGAGACAAGAATGGAACAAGGATGCAAAGTGCTAATGCATGGAGGTGATTCATATCTGATGATATTTACCGGAAGTGTCAAGAAACCAACAATAGCAGTAGTTAGCAAGTGGTACCTTACAGCCTGCAATGGTGTGCAAGAAGGAAATTATTACCAAGTCATTCAAGAAATGCGGGATCAGTGATGCCATGGATGGCACTGAGAATAATGTAATTTATAAAGAGAACATCTATGATGACATTGATGAAGAAGTGCTGGATTTTGCTGATCACAGTAGTGATGTTGGAGTCACTGAGATTCCTGTTCTCACTGATGCAACTTATAATGAAAATTATTACAAATTAGTTGTATAAATTTGTCAAATATCTTTTTCTGCAAATAATGCTTCAAAAATATAAGGGATCGTTATAGGTGGAACAATACGGTATATTCCGCAAATTACTTGAAACAGACGATACTTTAATAAAAGCAAAATCTGTACAATGTAAAATAGTTTCAATCGCAGAGCTATCATTTTAATTAAATAAAATCTTACCTTTTAATGCGGTACCTTATTTCTTCAATTATTGCACACTTCCATAAACATTTATCAACAATATTACATTATTATGATAAAACATTAAATGATTGCTTTTACTGTGATGTTTAGGGCAAGAAACCGCGTAGCAAACTAACGACAAAAATATTTCACCTTTAATTGTAAAATTACCACTACGACGAGCTATAAAAATAACCTTCGTAGCCTTGCTAGTATCGATCAGCATACACTTTTTTAAAAAGAAGTCCCATAAATATATATATATATACAAGAAAAAAACTCTTCTCTAAATTTTTACTCAGAAAACCTTCAATTTCAAGAATACAATCGCGATATAAGAGTCAGTAACAGAAGGGTTAAAAGATTTATTCAATGTCACTATTTGAGAAAAGGACGATCACATTATTATTGTCATTGAATGCATCGTAAAAAAGCATCGTACCCTTTTACTTAAAAAGGGTTATAAACTATGTGACCGCGAAATTTTTTTAACTATTTTATTACCCCTGCAATTTTGTGTGCTCTTCGTTTTTGGTTTATTGGAGGTCAAATATTTTCGTTATTCTTATGGAAGCATAAAACCTAAATAACTTGAGCAATATTTGGTTGCAATTTATGTAGAATATATCAAAGGATTTATTCAAATGCTATTTATAATCAGAAAACTCTTAAAATGGACTTGAGTATTAATATCAAGATATTACGTTTGTACTAAATTTCATTTCTTATATTTGATATTATAATCTATCCAGAAACTATACAATTTTTTATAAAAAATGTAATATTCTCTGTGTCATTCACCTCCAATATTTTTTATGAATATTTTTTTGATACTGGACTATGAATGCCTGGACTATGGATTTTATGGGTATACGCCATAAAATCCTGGCTCCGATAAAATTCCCGTAGATTTCCTGAAAATTCCTGAATTGTAGAAAATTCTCGTAGAATTTTCCAATCTTCTGGTATCCTCTCCTTCTCTTTCCATATAGTGTTTCTACCTCTTGTTAGCCACATATGCCTCATTCAAGCTCTTCCACACATCTACCGATACCCCATTTGTACCTACAGCAGTACCTTCTTTCAGTATATTTATTTCATATCTTACATTCCCTTCTCTAATATCCGTTTTATCTCCTTTCAATTCCTTGATTTCGCTTAAAGCAACTACGCACTCATCCTCATTATCCTCTTCTATTAAACTCTCCCTACATTCTCCTTCCCATTCGCCTATGAGTATATGTGCCTCTACACTTCTAATTATATTTTTCCTTTATTAATTATGTACCTCCAAACCTCTCCCTAACAATGCAACTTATTAATCACTTCTTAACCATCTTCTTCCTTTTGTTCTCAACACCCCTTTAGCAATATATAATCTTTCCATGACTTTTCCCCATTTCTTACTTTACTGTACACTTCCTTAAGCCTTCTTTTTCTGACTTCCCAATTTCATCATATTTTCTATCCCCCCCCCCTTATTTTTGTTAACCACTACATATCCATCTCAGCTTTTTCAACTATGATTGGTGCTCTTCTTCTGCTCTCAACTGCAATGTTTGGATAGGTGTGTCTTTAAAGAAGTTTACATGTCGTTGCCAAATGTTTCGATTTCTATTTTTGGATGATTTTGTAATCTAGAAATCATATTTACTCTTCTTTCTTTTGCTCACTCTGCCAAGTTAGGTGCCTTGAGAGTTTCTCTCAGTTGTGAATTCTCCCTTTCTCAACTGCTTTTTCTGCACCTCGTCCCCACATCTCACAACCGTACATAATTTATGGTCTAAGCACACAGTTCATGATCTTAGCTCTTGCTTTCATTGTTAACTTTAAATCATGTTTGACCATAGAGTACATTTTCCTGGTCGTTCTGATTGCTACTCCCTCTCTCCGTTTTACATGCTGTTTCCAAATCACAAAACAGCTTTTGGTCAAACGTGCAACCCAAATATGTAGCTGAGCTTTTTGGTTTAAGTAGTTTTCCAATAAACTATATGCTTTTTTCTTTCTTCTTTCCTTTGTCAAATTTCTTTATCTCTGTTTTCCCGGCGTTATTTTGACTTTCCATATTTTACAGAATTTATTTACTACTTCCAGGAATCTTTCCAGTCTTTTTTTTACCACATTTGGAATTAGATCTGACATAACTATAACCGTATCATCCGCAAATTGTAGTGTTTTAGTTCTTTTCTCGTTTTCAAATTGCGGCTTGTTACAACAAATATGTTAATAACAACAGGTGAAAATATTGAGCCCTGTCGGACACCTTCGCCTTGCATGTCTGATTGTGAATATTTCATTGCCAATTTTCGCTTGGAATGTTCTGTTCTCTAAGAAGGAGCTCACTATCTTGATTAACTCCAGAGGAAATTGTAACGCCCACAATTTGAAGACCAGCCCATCGCGCCACACTCTGTTGTAAGCCTTTTCGCTATCTAAAAAGGCTACATATGTTGTAAACTGTTTTATTCTAGTTCTAGCTTGCTGGATTATTGTCTCCAAGTTGGCTGCCTGCTGGACCGCCGTCAGTTTATCTCTGAATCTAAGTTGCTGTACCGGAAGTATATATTTACTTTCTGCGTACTCTGTTATTCTCTTCTTGACTGATTGATTGGCCGCCTGCTGCTATGAATAGCCGGATCCTTATTTTTCTTTGGGATGGTTTTTAAAATTGCATTTTACATGTTTCTAGGTAACGTCCACTTATGATTGCTGTGTTAAGCCTTGCAAAGGCTAGTAGACAAAATGCTGAACAGGACAAAAGTAGAATTCGTAGAAATCACAGAAGAATTGAACGAAAACGATGGAAACCTGTGGAAAATTCACAAGAGATTAAAGCAAAAGGCCTGACCAAACACGCCAATCAGATATGCAAATGACATATTCCTATTCAATTAACATCAAAAAGCAAACGAAATTGTAAAATAGCTGGAACTACAGTTTACAAATGACTCGCTAGCGAATAGAGATACAAGAAAAGCGGACGCAAACTCAATAGCAATCGGGAGATACTCCAGCCCAGCATAAATTCACATTTTCGTAAGAGAAGAAATTGCAGACATCATTAAAATGTTAAACGGTAGGAAGGCGGACAACTTTCCAAATAAAGCGTTACAGCTACTTACTGATGAAGCTATACATCATCTGCACGCAAACATTACTAACGCGTGAACCTGATCTGCACACTCAAAGGACGTTTTAGGGGCTGTCACACAAAAACTCTACATCACACCTACAAAACATATATTAGGCCACCGACAGACTATACAGCTGTTCTATATTCTACTCTTTCTAATACACAAGCGCACAAACTTACTACCTGTGAACAAAGAATACTTCGAAAAATTCACAGGTTAGACCTCCAATTTCCGAGTGCCCTACAATGCTCTGCAGAGCTTATCACAGATCGTCTAAAATCCCTACAGTCTAAATATCTGACTCGACGTGACGCAGGAAACAACCCAATAGCCTACCAAAATCTTCGTCTGATTGGAAAGCCAGACACCACCGTAGCAAATTGCCTTGCAGACCCTTCCCACATCCGCCAGCTCGAATAATCCAAACCATGCAGGAACCTCCTGAGGATCT
>WYDF02085273.1:0-11038 GCA_009867245.2 Adranes taylori | reverse complement strand
GCCTTTCAATCTGCGTAAAAAGTCATGAACTTAGCTGGTGTAACATATATATTCGCCTACGGCGCGGACAACTCTTCAATCACGTTTGAGAAATTTCTAACAGGGCATTCTGGTGTGCTTCGCACTACCAGGATTGTTTCTGTAAGACACTATGTTAAATGAAACAATAAACAAGCCATCTAATTCTCTACGAAATTATTCCAATAGTAGCTTAAATTAAAAACCTAACAATAAAATTCCTATTATTTTAGATAGCTTAGAATCTGTCCAATGACATATATGTAGCTATAAAATAATTGACATCATTAAAAGACTATTGAGAACCGCTGCAAAGATGTAACCTTTATAGCTACTGTTGATGTTTTTTTCGCCAACTTAATGACGTGTATATAAAATTAAATTTGATATCTTGGGAATATGGTTGCCTTTAAAAACCATGTGCTAGCGACCGTCCATTTTTTTTTATTCTCACTGTGATGCGATGAGACCAACCAAGAAAACACATCAAAAGAAAATAATAAAAAAAGTAAATGAGAGAAATATTTTATGATCCTTTTTTTTAAAGAATAATATGTATCATTTCGTCGGCTTTTTTGTTCATGAATATTTCGCTGCCTGCGATCTTAAAAACAAAACATTTTTTTATATTAATTAAACTCTTTTGTCTTAAAGCTTTTTTCTTATTTTAAACACATATTGTTGATCGTGAAATAAATAATATAAATAATAGTTATATTGATATTGCCTCGTACACATTTAATCACATTGTTCAACTGAATAAAAAAAATTCAATCAATTTTAGATCTTATTTGCTGTTTAAATAAACTACCTTACGTCAAGCGCTCGTTTCAGAGTTTTGCTCCTCGTCAGCTACGTGTGTGTAATCTCATCGACCTGATATTATGCTCTTCAGGGACTATACTAAAAAATGGTGTATTTTTACCATTGTACCGTTAAGTTGGGCGGCTTATCAATTTTCACAAATAATTTCCATCAATTTCGTATACTTATTAAAATAATAGTTGTAGGAGAGTGGTTTGACGGAAATCTAGCCTAAGTAAGCAAACGCAAGATGTTTGTTGTCATTCATTTTTCAATATAGTCCCATTTTAAGGCAAAACACTTTTCAAGGCAATACACTTTCCAACTTGTTCATTTTTTCCGAAAAGTTTTGCTCGAACTGTTCCAAAATAATGGGAACTTTCAGTCGTCACTTCATCGTTTGTGGCAAAACGGCGCCCTCCGAGCCATTTCTGTTAGGTTTGGGAACAGGAAGAAGTCACAATGGGCTATGTCTGATATGTGCACAATTAAGCCGGCGGTTTTACAGGGGGATAAAAGTGCACAGGGCACGGCCCTACCTAGGGGGGGGGGCGACTACCTCGGGAGCTTACTGCGCTAAACGGATACTGCTATACGTTGTATATGGTGAGTGCTCGATCAATTCGTAGCCTAACTGGTTAAATTTTGCCTGCACCACGGCCGCTCTGTGAACGGGTGCGTTATCATGATGAAAGAAAACTTTTTTGCGAACCAAACGAGCGTAGTAATTTCCAGAACATTGTTGTGTAGTAATTGCCAGTTATGGTTTTACTGTTTGCCAAGTAATCAATAAGAATAATGCTTTGGATCCCAAAAAACAGTCACCATCACCTTACCAACCGATCGGGCTGTCTTTGTTTTTTCGATGGGCCTTCGTGACTTTTTCTCCACTACTTTGACTGTTCCTTCCACTCCGGCGTGTAGCAATGGATCCACGTTTTATCAACAATGACGTATCGATAACAAAGTCCTTTGGATCACGTTTTATCTTCGTCAAAAGCTTCTCCAAATCCGTTTTGGTCGATAGTGCGTACACGCGGCACCCATCGCGCGGATTTTTTTTTCGCGGATCTTTAATCATTAAACGATATTCCACTTTTTTCCATGTTTCACAAAACACAAAAGTTTCGTGCTTGCGACGGCTGTAAAACCCTATTTAATTGCTCTTTTTGCTTGAAATTTTGACAGACGTCAAAAATATGTATATCGTTCATTGTCACGTAACTCCATCTACCGGAGGCTGGATTTATGTCAAAACACCCTCGTTTGATATCTCCTAAAACTATTATTTTAATAAGCACACTATATCGATTGATAACAAATAATTTTTTTGCAAATTGGAAAGCCGGCCAACTTCCATATACTTTCAATTGACTATCGGTACAATGGTAAAAATACACCATTTTGGAACATTGTGCCTGTGGATGTGACTGTAAAAATTTCAACTTTTACAACTTACGCTGGCACTAGTACAATTAGTACTGGTAACACCTATAGTGGTACTTATTCTAGAAGTGGTATTTGCACCAATAATACTACGTTGCAACAATAATACTGGTAAATGAGGTTACAATTGTAGAGTCTACGAAAAGTAAAGAGGCACAGACACTAAGAGCTTTATAAGTCCAACATACTAAATCTGCAACTAAAAAGATATATTAATATAACTGTTTTACATAAAACTTCAATTTTACTATAAACAATGTAATTTATTTCGAGCAGTACCAAATAATGGCAGATGATTTGTAAAACTAGTAATACATTTGAGGCCTAATAATTTTTATCGTAGCGTACATTTGAAAGCTTGGTTTAACGTTCCCGAATATCATTCGAACAAATTGTTCTAATTTATCGAATTTTAGGACATCCCATTTCATTTGACGTTTTATTATGTATAGTATTTTGTTTTTTTTTTATCTACGAGATTTGCCTTTTGTATTTCGGGTTTAGAGGACAAAAACAAATATTCATAATCAAAAATGGGTTTGTTGCTTTTCAAAATATTATATATTTATGAATATGCTATTGCATTAGTTTAAACCAATTATTGAACCATTTTTTCAACTCCGATTGGGATACCTCCAAAACAAGCGTTTTGAACGTATCAACCGCTGTTTTAGGTGACACCATCGACCTCAGAATTTATTATTGAAGTGTGGGAATAAAAAGAATTAATTGAGTTTTAAATTAGGTCTAAACGGCGGATGACCCATCAAATCGAAATTTTGAGTGCTCAAAAGGTCACTTTTTGTGCTGATATGTGCGAGTTCCCGTTATCGTGGAGGTGCGTCTTCTGCAATTGATATTCCCTATTTCTCTGAAGACTTCTACCCAACAACTTGTTGTGTACCATTCAGAAATAATCGTACTACGTTGCACCGATAATACGGTTGCGACATATCCAAGTTTTTCCAAACAAAAAAAAAACAGGCGACTATTTGCTACCAAAGTACTTCGTGCATGAATAACTTTTCTGGCCTTAAAAACCCTCCACAATCGGCTACTGTCTATTTTGGGCCCATAAGCATAGATCCAAAATACGTTATCTGCTACTATGTCAGATATATTTTGAAGCACCGCGATCGTATTTTATGAGTATTTCTTACGACCAATTGACATGAATCTCTTTTAAGCGATTGTCAACTTAGGTGGAATCTAACAGGAACAAATATTTTTGACGACCAAATAGTTATGCAATATTGAATGTACGCTATTCTCACTAATGCCCAAAGATGCTTCAATCTCACAATAAGTAAAGTGATGATCATGCAATATCAGTTCAGGCACAACATCAATGTTTGGACAACCTTCATAAAATCTGTCGTTGAGCGAGCTGTGGCCACATTTGAATTCGGTAAACTATCAATAAATGCGGAGCCTTAATTCTGATTCATTGCCAACAGTCAAACGAAGTTCATCGATACACTCTTGTTGAGTAAATCCGTGTCGAAAATTGTAAAAGATAATCCCAGGAATTTTCTGAACATCCTCTTCGCTGTTATTCAGTCTGATGACTATGTAACATTATCCTTTATAGTTCTACGCCACAACAATGGGATGACGTATCAAGTTCTTTCATTAATCATTGGATTCTGTTTGATTAATTGTTTATATTTTTAGCGTGCTCACGCAATTCCACGTTGGGGTGGTTCTGCGATCTGTTAATCATTTCTTCTCTCTTTACTTTCGCGACTTGTTTGAGGTCTTTGGTCTTTAGTTCAGCTCTTAGGTCTAGGTTTCGGAGATACCATGAGGCGTCAACGCATTTTTTAATGAATTTGCTTTGTGTTGTCCTTGTGTTTTGCGGTTGTCTCATACGTATATTTCTTGATCATAGCTAAGACTCGGTTCCAATATTGTGTGTAATAGGGACATACGATTTCGAATACTGAGATCACTGTTCTCTCTTAGCACGATTCAAATTTTGTTGGCTTTGTTGAGCGCAAGTGTCGCTCTTCTTCTTACGTGTGACTTATAATTCAGTTGTCCATCGAAACCAAGGTAATTTGCTGTTTCTTTTAGCTTGAGTTTACTTCCTGCGAACTGTATAGTGTTGAATGCTGGTCCTCGTTTGCCAACGTATATAGTTTCTATTTTCCTCTCATTTATTTTTATTTTCCATTTCTGGCAATATATTTACATCCTTTGCAGTGTCATTTCCAGCTTCCTAGCGCTACATACATGTTAGCTCCTTTTGCGAACACGGCTAAATTGTCTGCATACTGAAGGAGTTCGTGATCCTTATTTTTTTTGCACTTCCTGGGCATATCGTGTTTGAATATAGGGTGTATATTAGAGGACTTAATGCGAAACCTTGAAGTACTCCTTCTAAAGCTGTTTTCCAATCCTGTTTACAAACTAGCGTCCAGTTTTACGCAGAATTTTCTATCGCTGAGAAAAGAATGGATGATAGCGACTAGGTCCATTCGTAACTCCAGTGCTTTGAGCTTGTATATTATTACGTCGCTCCATTCTCGGTCGTATGCCTTTTCCACGCCTAGGATTTTTTATTTTCCACTGCTTCTCTGATTAGACCGTCCAATATTGCTGCTTGATGTTTTTCTTCTCCATACTTCCGTTTTATCTTTTATCAACCGGCAAAACATTTTCGGCTTCTAAATAGTGTTCTGAACTTCAGACGGCTTAAACTACTCTTGAATATTTGCGCTCCGTTTCTTAGCCTGATAAAGTGCTCTAGAAACGAGCATTTCTATATCCTCGTCAGTCGGATCATTGTTTTGAAATTGTTCCTCCAAGTCTCTGCTAATACCTGCGCTTTTTGATCGTCTGTATATACTAGCCCCTTCTCTGATTTTAATGGAGCGTTGGGGTTTTTCACCTTGCTAATCCTTTTTGTGAATTTCCAGAACTTGCTTTTATCCTCATTCGTATCGTCAATCTCATATTTCCATTGCTCTTGTCTTTTATCCTCTATTATCGTCTTATCTTCCCTTTGTAATTTTCTGTACTTCATTTTGTCCGCTGTGTTTCTGGACTGAGTCCGATTCTTTTTACGCTCCAGTATTCTTTCAGCTTACTATTCTCATGAGTGTCATGTGCCATCGATTTTTCGTTGTAGAATTGCTTTGGCAGTGCTTTAGTATTTTTGGATTTCTGCCGTGAGGTTCTCCACGGTTTGATTAATTTCTTCTTTGGTGTTATGTCTGTAGTCTATTTTGACCTCTTCGATATTTGCCTTGAAGCGTTTTGTTGCTATCTGAATCTCCTATTTCCCCAATTACCGGGAAATGATCGGAGTCTAGTGAGTGCGATACCTTTGCTTTTAAGTTGCCACTTGATTGGCAATGAAAAAGTTTGTGATATCACCTCTGCCGCGCTATTGTGCTGTCTTCCGGTGCATGAATGTTAATATCTGTGTTTTTCATTCATATTTGTTTAATAACAATACAATTGTTTTTCCGTTGCTAATTAAATCTTCTTCAAGAATTACATTTCCTGGAGGTTTGTACATCACTATCGACACTTCTTGACCGTTAGTTACAGTTTTAACACCAACCGCTTTACTGTTTTTTAAATCGAACGTTAAGTCTGAAAAACACACGAAAATGTTTATGGCTTAATTCCATTTTGGGCTGAGATGAATTTTTCAAGTTAAAACATTCTGAGTACAGACAAATAGTACTCGTAGATTAAAACATTTGGGTACGAATACTGTCAAAAATGTTAAAATTTACGTTAGAGACGTCAGTCTTCAGCTAGCAGCACTAAAGTTGCTAAATCCCGAAACGTAAAAGCAACCCTCGTATATTAATTATTGTATATATTTCATGTTAAATATTACAGTTAAGAATTATTTAGTTATATTTTATGTACAAGCATTTTAATTGTAAGTTGTAATCAATGTTACCGTTTTTTAAAAAAAAATTAATTACCATATTAGACATTAGTATATATAAGCAAACTGAATTTAAAGTAAAAAAAGATTTCTTTTGCTGAGATCTGGTAAGAAGCCATTTGTATTTGCAATAAGGAGAATTTAAAGTAATCTCCTTATTTTCGATAGAGATTAGATTTAGATTTCAGATAGATTTAGATTTCTGGGCTGAAGTTTTAAACACTTAAAAAATCAACTTTGATAGGCTTTTCGACTTAATTAAAAATACTTACATTTTATTGGAAGTTAAAATAGAAAAGTTTTGTTGATCGAGTAAACAATTTGTCTAATAAATGTTTCTTCTGATGATTTGAAAAACATCAAGTTTCAAGGGCTCAATGCAACTTTTCAATTCAATTAGTGCGTGATTTTAGAATTTTTCAATTAGTGCGTGAGGGTCATTTGTGAAGGCATCATCTTTGATGAATTATTTCTTTGTATACCAATGAAATTCGCAATGACCAACAGCATGTTTTTTTTTTTATTCGTAAAATGGAAATGGTTTGTGCTGCCAACATCCCTCCATTGATTACAGGCCTGATGAAATTATTACAGACATTTGGCAATGTCTTCATGATTATAGGAATATAACATATATATGAATTTTGTATTAATTTACAAACGTTTCTCTTTTTTTTACGAGGGTGATTTGACGGAAATCTAGCCTAAGTAAGAAAGCGCATATTTTTGGTTTTTTTATCGTTTATTATTCAACATAGTCCCCCTTTAAAATAATACACTTTTCAAGATGACTTCCCAAGTTCTTCATCCCGTCCGAAAAGTAATTTTGTTCGAGCTCTTCAAAACAGTGATCTGGTGAATACGGTGGGTGACCGATCAATTCGTAGCCTAATTGGTTTAATTTTGCCTGCACAACTACCGCTCTGGGAGCGGGTGCGTCGTCATGATGGTAGTGCTTGTCGCATCCCAGAAAACAGTCGCCATCACCTTACCGGTCTTTGCCTCTTCGCCGCTTTTTCGCCACTGCGCTAACTGATTCTTTGCCTCCGACGTGTAGTAATGGACCCAAGTTTCATCAACAGTGACGTATCGACGAAAAAAATTCTTTGGACCACCTTCTATCTTCGGTAAAAGCTTCTCAGAATCCGTTGCACGTGACCGTTTTTGGTCGATAGTGTGTAAACGCGACACCCATTTCGCGGATAGCTTTTTCATATCCAAATGTTTGAGTATGATGACGTGTATACGTGTATACGCGATTTGTTTCGCCATAATCATATCACGGATTTTGTTGACGATTTCTGGTGCAGTGACGTTATTTGATGGTCGTGGGTGGTTATCATCAAAAACGCTGGTACGATCACGAACAAATTCAGCTTTTCAAAGTTTAACTGTTATGAGCGACGGAGCAGACCCGCCATAAACAGCATCCAGTTCGGCTTTGATTTCTGCATTGTTTTTCCCTTTCTTATGAAGGAACTTAATCACTGAACGGTATTCGACTTTTTCCATTTTTCACAAGACTTCACAAAAAGTTGCTTATTTGCGACAACTGTAAAACCAAACTAATTGTTCTTTTTGCTTGAAATTTGGACAGACGTCATGTGTTGGATGGCAGATGTCAAAACCAATATGGCGTTCGTTGTTACCTAACGCCATCTATCGAAGGCTATGTCAAACCACCTTCGTATTGTCATGCTTTTGTTCCTAGTCACTAATTTATAAAAGTCACTTATCTTCCACATAAAATAATACACTATTGTTAATACCTAAAAAATCTAACTTTACTTTAAATGAACTTTTAATATAGCTTTGTCGTTGTATGTGAAAAATTATATAAATAATATATGTTTGTGTATATATATATATATATATCAAAAACATTCTTAATAGATTTAAGCTTTTTTATACCAAAAGTATTATATAAGAAATGATAAATTTATGATTAACATAAGATTTGTTTATTTTTGTTTTAATATACATATTTTTTTCTAATTTTGTTTATTTTCTTTTAAAGTTTATACAGTTACACCTTCATATATCGAATTTCTATATATCGAAAATAGTCCTTTGAAATTTTAATATAAACACGTTTCCATATATCGAATTTTTGATTTCCATATATCTAAAGATATTAGAGCAGAAATTTATAAAATTCTTCCGTGGTTCATACTAGTATTATTTATAATTTGTAAAGTGATGCATATATACGTTCCGTATACAAGTTGTCTACTGTAAACAGACTTTAATCTTTTTTCTTGACTACTAAGGTACCATTTTCATAAAAAAATGTAAGAAATTTATCCAGATAATTAAAAATACAAGTTTATTTATCAAAATCGATATCATCTCCTTCAGTACTCTAAATGCCAGTGCTCTGTTCAATCCTCGAAACGTTTTTCCTACTCTGTTTTCAATATGCCCATCAGAGCCGCCTTCCATTTTTCCATTATCTCTTCTTGGCTTCTAAAATGCGTTCTAAAATGCAGCGACTTTTTAATCCGACCGAAAAGAAGTCGCAGGGACGCATATCAGGCGAATTAGGTAGCTGTTGGGACAGCATTGTGCGACAGTGCGTTATTCTGGTGCAAAATCCACAAGTTGATTGGCCACAAATATAGTCTTTTGTGGCCAATTGCTTCACGCAAACATTTCATAACTCCCAAATAATACTCCATGTTAACTCTCTGACCTTTTGGCAAAAATTCATGATGCACAACACCGTTGTAATACATAAAAACTGTAAGCATCGCCTTCTTTTTCGAATGAGAATAACATGGTTTTTTCGGTCTGGGCTCATTGTGTACACCAGTCACTCGCTTGGATCTTCATAAACCTATGTCATAAACCGATGTTTGGATTACGTATCATGCTCATAAACCTATGTCTCGTCTCCAGAAAGGTTGCGTTTTATGATTACTGGTTCGGATTCAGTCATGTAAATTATGCATGAAAGTCAGGTTTCTCGACACCAGTTGTGACGTCTGAGGCCCTAATCATTACCAAAATGTCTCTAGCGGACCCATCAGCAATGTCCAAGTCCTCTGTCAGCTCTCTAACCGTCAATTTGCGGTTTTCGGCCATCAGTTTTCTAATCACAGCGATGTTTACGTCGGTTTTTGATGTTGACGGCCTGCTACTGGGTTTGTCATCCTCTTGGGACTCTCGATCACTTCTTACTGGTTTAATTGCTTAGCCAAAGCAGGCTCTTAATTTGTTTATAACTACTATACTGTTTTTATATTTTTATTTTGTTTGTAACATAATTTGTTCTTGCATGAGATTCAGGGTTGGGTTAGGAATTCGTTTGTGCTTAATTCTTATAATAAAGTACTCGATTTCTTATATGATAAACATAGAAAGGCAATAAGAAGTTAATAGCTTGGTTTATTGTTCGAGTATTCATAACTGTAAATATATGACTCGAAGCGCAATTTTTAAATGACTGAGAATAATACTGATTCTTAATATAGTTCAAAATTTGTTAGGCTGATCCAGTTCCCTTCTTCCATTTAAAAAGTAAATATAATTTTCGTATTTTATTGTATTATGTTTCTTCAACTATGAGTACGGTTCTGGAATGAAACTTCTCGTCTGTGAACGGCATTCAATTTGTAATTGTCGATGTTGACCGGATTAAATGAAGCTTGGATGAATAATAAGTGGACGAAGGTCGAACGGAGCATTAGCAGATGTAGAACTTTATGGATGCGCGATATTGGGGGGTTTTCGTAGATTTGCGCGCAGGTGTAGAAATGCATTGAAACGTTATAGTAATAGGCTTTTTGTTGATGATGTTGGATAATGATGTTGTGGATATTGACTAATAATTTGCGTTGAAGGAATGAATTTGGCCTCTGCCGAAGTACTGAAACTGGCGTCGGTGATGTGCTTGTACTCTCGAATGGTCGGTGCTTTCTAGGTAACGTATTCTTCTCGTGTTACTCTCCATATCTTGCATCGATGTCAAGGATAATGGAAAAATAGTCTGAAAATAAGAGTAGAAGAAAGTGATAATTATTTGGGAATCGAAAGATACAGCAGAAGATGTGTCGCTGATACTTTACCTTTTTTTTTTTTTTGGTTAATAGCTTGTAGATTTTTAAACTATGTATTTGCGACAATCAAGTCTTCCTGGCAAAATTGTACTAAACTATCGCCTCTTTCGTTACGGAAGCCAAAGTCGTCGGCTTCGTTTTCTACTCGTCCCTGGCCAATCTTGACATTAAAATCGCCCATTATAATCAAAACTTCGTTCTTCTTGACCAAATTCAGCAGCTCTTGATCTCTTTGAGGCCCATTATATTTTGTAGCGCTCTATTTCTTGAATTAGATTATCTAGCGTACCGGCAGCATATATACTTTTCACATTCCAAGTGTCTAATTTAAGTTTAGAGGGTGTTTCCACTTTCGGGTAGGTACTAGCATTTTTCCTCGCGGGAATTCAACAAAAACAGAAATAATTGTAACTTGAGAACCGCTTAGTAAATTGCTTTGATACTTTTACAAATGTTAGAGGATAGCCAAGAGTTTGAAATAAAATTAAAATATATAGGATATTCTATTTAATAAAAGTTAACTTTTTCATGTAACAATTTTTTGAAACACCGTGTATACCCGAAAATATTTTTGAAAGATGCTCATTTGGCAGCATAATTTCAAATTGTTACTAATCATACACACCATGTTATTGGAAAAGGAAGTACTATTGCCCCACCCTGTATACGTTTGTGAGTTTTTAAAATAAATATTTAAACTTTCATTTAAAGAGGCATATATTACATTTTCTTAACCCTCAAATACTAGCGTATTTTCAAGTTACACTTATACAATGGTGGGGTGTTTGACACCCCACAATTT
>WYDF02085262.1:0-11038 GCA_009867245.2 Adranes taylori | reverse complement strand
TCAACAAATTCCTAAAGTTTCATGTCGATCGGATGGATGGTGTAGTCAGGCATAAAGGACATACATATAGACATACAAACATACATTGATTTATATATATATATATATATATATATATATATAGATTTAGTAAAACACTTCAGCAAGTTAAGCTAGTTTTACTTAGATAATTTTAATAATTAATTCAAACTAATAATAAGTGCAATTAATCTAGTCATTTATTTTTAAAACGTTTTTATTAACAATCAATTATTTGGGTAAAGTCAAACAACTATACGCTTTAAGCTATTTAGGCTCCCCAAATTTGATCACAAATTTTGCGGTCTAACGTCTCCTGTAATTTTTTTTTAACTTCTTGTATCGAAATTTTCTATCATTTTTAAAGCGATTAAACGAGTTAATTAAAAAAAATCGCATGTCAAAATATCGGGGAGTAATTTGACCTTGAAAAAAGTGTCCTAGTCCAAATATTCGGTTCCTAAGAAAGTTGGAAAAATGAACCTTGGAGAGCATATGTAAAACTAAAGGACCTCAATTTTGCCAATACGAATAACTGAAACTACTGAACTGATTTTGAGCATAGAAATGTTTTCAAAAACTTTTTAGTAACACCCTGTATCATTTTATATATTCTGATAGCTCTTCTGGTTCTATTTAAAATGACACCACACATGAGAAGTCTAACTCTAAAGACTTAAAGTAGTAGCCTCTAATATTTGAAAAACTCTGCATTGGATGCCATGGTAACTGGTTGTCAACATATCGATACGTATATTAGCTGAACAAATAGATAGAAGAAATTTTATAGAAATTAATATTTTTGTTTTAGGAGATCTATAATACAATGCTCCTGCTCTATAGATCTATGATCTATGATCCAATAGATCTATGATCTAATGCTCCTAGATCTATAATACAAGATTTAATAAATCTTGTTATCAGTGGTGAGTACAAATTATGATTTTGGGAGGGATTTAAACGCATAATTTTATTCAGACATTCAGTTTTAAGATTAAGAGGCTGAAATTTAGCTTGTATATAGCACCTTGTATTATACGTCGCATTAAATTATTCTAAAGTCTTCAGCTGCTTTATAACACGACTTTACCACATTTGGAATTTAAGAAATTTTTCGATATATCTCAGAAGCTATACAAGATATGATATTTGAATAAACTTTGTTGTATAGGCTACCTAAAGCTTCTTCGATTTTATTTGAAACATTCTTTTTTCTAAAATCATAATTTAACATGGCTGTTTTTGTTTTACAAATTTTGCAATAAATTTTAAAGAAAACTGCTGTTTTAATTTCTTGCATCGAAAGTTTCTTAATTATTTAAGTGATTAAGCGAGTTTACAAAAACGTACGACTATATAGGAATAATCTGACCTTGATAGAAAATTACGTTACGTTAAATATCCCGCGACCTATAAAAGTTGAAAAAATGAAAGGAAACATAAAGACTATGCAATCCCAATTTTGCCAATATGGACAATTGAATATACTGAATCGATTTTGAGCCAAAAGAATTCAACTGATGTAGAATTGAAGGATTTATGGATTTGCGAATTTGTCTGTAGACAAATTCAAAAATTTAAGGCACTGATCTGCTCAAAAGACTGTCAGAAAAGTCGGCAAAGCGGATGGTGGAGCGGGCAGTCTGGTGTGCCTCGCACTAGGGCCCATTTATCCATTACGCAAGTAAGGCGGCTGATGAAGGGCGGCAAAATTTTTTATGAAAATACTAACCGAAAATGTAAAAAATAAAAAGTAAATACGTATCTTGCATCACGCATATTAATGATTACTACACTGATCGAGCTGATTTGTTCACCAAACTACCGCGTGTTGCGCGAACGCAGCCAACAATACAGTTAAAGTTTATACGATTTTACTTGACTTTACAGCTCTGCGATGGCGCTTACGCCTGGTCATAGTTTTTCCGGTGATTCCCCGAGGCACGATTTCTGTGATTCTCTGAAGTGCAAATAGAGCGGACGATAAACGGGTAACTGCCGATCCGATAAATGGTTTATTGATTTATGATCAATCGATCACTTGTGGCGTGGTAAGTAGCAACGTATAAAATTAGACTGCCTCTTTGTATCTAGTTCGCGTAGTACGAGCAATAATTATTATTATTTAAATTCAATTATGTTTCCGTGTGTAAGATTTCTCAATTAAATAAATTTGGTAAGTAAAATAATATAATTAAATTATATTTATAGTTGTTGGTGACCTTATTTCATCATTTTAGTCAATTTTAAAATGAGGAAAAACGAAATCGACTTATCTTATTGAAAGAAAGCGTAAGAAACAATTGCTACTTTACTTAGATGCTACTTTGCTACTTTACGTAAGAACTTTACTTAGAAGGATTGCTTCTAAGTAAAGTTCAACAAATTTATTCGTTTTTTCCTTCTGTGTCTACCTCTATTGAGCCACCTGCATCTACTTCAACCTCAACAGAGCAAAAAACATCAAACAAGAATGATGATAGTCAATCCTTCCAATCAGGCACTACAGATAATGCAATGATCGCAATACAAATACCATCACCACCATTACTGGTAGTAGAATATACTATATCTGAAGACCCAGCTGATTGGATAATTAACGATAACACTATAGAAGCTGTTATTAGAAATCCACCACAACAAAATTCAAATACTGATTTTATAGCATCTGCTGTTAAAGGGCATTCTACAAGTGTAAATAGATATTTAACAAAACAACATTTTTACAAGAGAATGTGAAATGGGTAAAAATAATTTAGATATTGGCTACTTTATTCTCCCTCAAAGGATTGTGTGTTTTGTACTCCTTGTAGTTTATTTTTACAAGAAGAAAATTCTTTTACTACTAAGGGTTCAATTATTGGGATAATGCAAGCGCAAGATTAAATGAAGAATCACATAACCATAGATCTAGCGTTATACGTTTATTTGCCCGAAGTAAAGTAGTCAACCGAATAGATAGTTCCCTTTCAAATGCATATAGAAATGAAGTACAATATTGGCATGATGTTTTAAAACGTGTCGTTGCAACTATATTTACATTAACAACCAGAGGGCTTGCACTTCGAGGGGAAAATTCTAAAATTGGATCAGTCCAAAATGGAAATTTTTTGGAATGTTTGGAACTCATTGCTGAATTTGATCCGTTTTTACGTGAAGTTCTTGCTAAATTTGGAAATATGGGCCTTGACAATTGCAATTATTTATCAAATATTATATGTGAAGAATTAATGGTTTTAATGTGGAAAAAAATATCAAAAATAATTACTGATGAATTAAAAAGCTCAAAATATTACTCTTTAATAATAGATTCAACACCAGATGTATCACATATTGATCAGCTGGCATTCTTAGTCCGCTATGTCTCGTCCGAAGGTATACCCATTGAAAGGTTTCTTAGATATATTCCATCGACTGGCCACAAATCTATTGATTTGGAAATAGCAGTAACTTCAGCATTAGAAGAATATAATCTAGACATTATGGATTGTTGCGGCCAGTCTTATGACAATACATCAAATATGTCCGGTGCATATTCAAGGTTGCAAGCCAGAATTAAAAGTCAGATCAAACTTGTAAAGTACGTACCTTATTCAGCACATTCGCTCAACTTGTCAGGCTCTCTTGCAGGAGAGTCATGTGAAAACGCTACCTTGTTTTCTACTTCTTGCAAAATCTCTATACTTTTTTCTCAGCTTCGACATATCGATGGGAAAGTCGCCTGTTGTAAAATCCTTATCAGACACTAGGTGGTTAATAAGGGCTGATGCTACTAAAGCTCTATATGATGGATATAATGAAATTCAAATGTCACTTTCCCAACTGAGCGCTGAGGAAAGTCAAACCCGGGCTGTAAAAATGAAACACGAGCACTTGACTAGTTTGAAACTTGTTTTTGCTGTCATTTGGCATCACATTTTAGAGAGAATGAACGCATCTAATAAATATATGCATAATCCTGCGATTCACCTGGGTTCTGTTGTTCGAGAACGGGAAGGATAAAATATTGAAACTCAACGATTTTGCAATTTACGAACAAGAAGCCAAAAATATTTTACAAGATCATACAAAAACATATAAAGAGGGCAGAAAAAAACGGAGGAAGGTTCAGTTTGATAACAGTGTTGGTTATGACAGTGTTGGTGACAGTGTTGGTGGATGACAGTGTTGAAAAACGGAGGAAGGTTCAGATTTCAGCCAGAGATAAAATTAAAATCGAAAGTACTCATGGCAGATCTAAAAAGATACTTAGTTACTTACCAACGTATTTATGAGCGATTTTATGTCCTAACAAATTTGTGGAACTTGGGAAATGAAACAATAGTTAAAGAAGGAGAAAAGTTAATAAACATTTACGAAAATGATTTAGATGCTTCGTTTATTCAAGAATGCATTCATTTAAAAGCGCCTTTAGAAAACAACATTAAAGCTCCATTTTAAATTTGCAAGTACTTAAGACAAAATGGATTCAAAAAAACATTTCCCAATTTCGACATTGCGGCCCAATTTCGCGTTATCAATTCTGGTTGCTAATACTTCATCTGAAAGATCATTTTCAAAACTGTCACGGTTTAAAACTATTTTAGATCGACCATGAAGCAAGAACGGCTAACTACCCTCTCCATTTTGTCCTTAGAATGCGATGTCACAAAAAATAAGTTATGATGAAATTATTAATGATTTCGCCCAAGAAAAGTCAAGGCAGAACCCCTTATAAAGAATTTTTTTTTATTTAAATTTTTAATTTAAAATTATTATTTGTTTTTGTGTTTGTATGTTTTTATTACCACTAATCAGTGTAAAAAAGTTGTTTTTAAAGTTAAAGTTCTATTAAAATAAAAATATGTTGTTATAAAAATGTGTACTTGAATTTTTATTAGTGAGAGGGGGCGGCAAAAAAATGTGCCTAGAGTACAAATTTGCCTTAACGCGGCCCTGCATCGCACGTTAGACTGCCCTGTCAGAAATTTTCCAAAAGTGAGTCAAGAGCGGCTCTAAGTCGCGGTAAAGCTGACAGCGCCGTTGGAAAATATGGGGACCGGGCGATTCATGGGGTAGACTAGTCACCGTGTACAACTATTCTGTTAATTGAATTAAATAGACAAGTTATAAGGTGATATTAAAAACTAAGATCAACTTTTGTTTTATGCAAAATATAATAAAACGTACGACTTCCAGTATATAAAAGATGGGGTAGCGACCATGTCCACGAATATTTATATACTTATTCAAAAATAGGCACAGAATTGTTTTGCAAATTTAAAAGGAAATTGCATAATATTCTTACCCTTATAAACAATTCTAAATCTAATCTACAGACACCACCTAATATGAAGCCATTTTCCATTTCAGCTCGTTGCAATATAACAATTACATCTTTCAATATAGGCAGACGTTTCCTTGACCAATAGCGTTCATCATAAAATACGTCTACAATCTGTTTCGTCTAAAAGAGAAAACTTTATGTAAAGTACATAATATTTTAAACTTATCTACACATAAAAAACTTTTGTATTAAAAAAATATATAAAATTATAATGTAATTTATATATTTATTAATTAGCTTTAAAAAACGGTACTAAGGTATTATTGCATTTGCACTGATACTAAACTACTTTTGCACTAATCCTAGGATATCAGTGCAAATGAATCAGGAATTGAGATAACTGATTTAAATTTTATGATAGATTGTAACATTACCAGATTTCAAAGTATAAAATTTTTGTACTTTAATTGATCGAAGATGTTCAAATACTTAGCGAATATAGCCAAATATTAATTTACTATTTGCATTAAAGAAACGACCCTTCAATGTTCCTCTTCGCGCAATCTAAAGCAAAATACGTTTGTGATTTAGTATGTGAGTTAAGCTATCATTTCAACTTAGACTACAGTTTGCTTTAAAATTTATTTTAAAGTTGTATGTAATCTCTTTAATTGTATGTTTCTAAAATAATATTATAATGAATAAATTTGTTAAACCTGTTTTAGCATTACTCAGCTCGTCAGATACGTGTGTGTTAATAATAATTAATATTTGTTATCGGCTTGCCTCCAACAAAAATTGATAAACGAATAAAACATCAGTCAAGCACTCATCAGATAATTAGTTAATTCATAATTAGCTAAGCAAACAAATCAAACAGTCATTTATTTTTTAGTTCTTACCTAAAATAATTCAAGCGACTGAATTATTTACGATGTTTGGTCACAACTTTTTTTTACATGGAATCGTTGAACGCTGCGTAGAGAGAGACAGAGAGCTACCGGCCGAGGTCACGCAATGTTTGTTTTCTTTGTGCATGAAAAAAGGGAGAAGAAGGAGCCGTATCCACTCGCAAAAGATACACAGCGTCGCAATGCACTGCAGCTCAAAGGAGGAGTGGGAATTGGAGTGGTGTAACAGAGTGTTGTTACAATAACAAAAAAAATATTGCTTACATTCCGTGACTATATAAAATGAATAGATCTATTTATCTTAAGTAGGCAATCTTATAGCCAAAAGACTGCATAAAATAATATCTATCTGTCTGTCTCTGTCTGTCTGTCTGTCTGTCTGTCTGTCTGTCTGTCTGTCTCTATACGTAAAACTTGAAAAGCATAAATAAATAAACAAACAATATTCAAGTGTTTCCAATGGTTTGTCCTACCATATTTTAAATAGATTATATTATTTAAACGCATTTGTAAATAAATAATAAGAATATTATTCTGAAGATGCGTTCTAATATAATTAGCTAGTATGCTTGGAATATATTTAAAATAATTAAATAATTATTTCATATGTGGCCAATTAAATAAGACAGAGAGAAGCGTACGCTCTCTGCGTCGCCTATCTATATTGATATATGGCGTAGTTCCGTATGTTTGTGCGAGCATGATAATAGTTTATAGGCCCGCATGGTTTTGAAAGAGAATATATTCCCATATAATCATATGTATATCTGACTGTTTATGTGTAGGATATGTTAATAGGTAGATTGTGGTAGGGTCTACTGTTCCACACAAGTTGGGTGTTCTGTGTACATGGTCTTCTATAAAATAGCAAAATTATAAGATATTAAGGACTGTTTGCGAACAGTCGAGTCCGAGAAGTAGCAGCCAGCAGCTGAACCGCTGGACACCGTTTTATACATTTGGTAAGAGCAATTTTGAAAATAATTCCGATACCGCTTATTGCTATATGATATACCGTTCATTATGATTAATTGTATGTATTTTGATAGATTTGTATTTCCTTTTAATATTCCTTTAACTTAACTCCTATTTACTAAGCGCACGTATTATCGACTTATGTAAACAAGAGTCGGTATTAGATGCTCAGGTGTCCGTGGTGACTATGTGAACCAGGACGCTATTAAGACTAATACTATTTCCGTCGCTGTGAATAAACCTGCCAAAGTGCGACTAGCGCTAGCCTATGTAAATAAGGGCTGGATTTAGTTGCTCCGGGTTCAACGATATCTAAATAAACAAGGATATTGTTGTAACTAATAGTATTTCCTTTTCCGTTACATTCACTGCTATGCACCCGCTGCTGGCCTAACGCCGCCAGGATATAAACCAGCGAAACCAGTGGTAGCAAAAAGACCAGGTTGCAATACAGCTAAGACAGAAAATACTACGGCGGTAGTAACAACGTTATTAGCAACGGCGCTAATAAAATTATCAGAAATAGACGGGACTCAACTTGAGTTCAAAGCCTTGATAGATCAAGGTACTCAATCGTCACTCATACCAGAGCATGCAGCCCAGATGTTAAGGATCCTACGACAAAAG
Organism: Adranes taylori; assembly: GCA_009867245.2. Taxonomy (NCBI): domain Eukaryota; kingdom Metazoa; phylum Arthropoda; class Insecta; order Coleoptera; family Staphylinidae; genus Adranes; species Adranes taylori. The sequence goes on along the minus strand of WYDF02085262.1, from coordinate 3,241 downwards.
ACGGATGTCAGAAGTAAAGGCGTGGAATATACTGAATCAACACTAATAAAGGGGAAAATAAATGTAAACATACACACAAGATTCGCAAGTAGATTTACATTGCCGGTTGAGTTCTACGTGATGAGAAAAGTCACAGAAGATTTGCCGCAAGAGAATTTGCAAGGAATAAATGGAGAAGCATGGAGTAGCTGTTACATGGCAGACCCGCTGTTCCATTGGACAGGACCAGTGGATGTCTTATTGGGAGCTAATAAATTGGCGAAGATCCTATTGACAGGGATAATGAAATCTGAAGGGTTAATCAGACAAGAAACCAAGCTGGGTTGGATGTTATCAGAAAACATATACAATAAGATCCCGGAAAGTAGGGAAATAATAAGCATGAGATCGACTACTCAGGAGCAAGATCAACTAGTAAAATTTTGGGAAATGAAAGAAATCGGCAATGAGAGAGAGAGTTGGAAGATGACTTCAAATGTGAGCAATATTACGCAGCCACAACGACAAGAGGAGAAGATGGCAGGTACATGATTAGAATACCTTTCAAAGAAGATAACCCGGAACTGGGAAAATCAAAATCAAGAGGCGCAGCGAGGCTAATTCAGCAAGAGAAGAGGTTTTAAAGAGAGAAAATTTTGAAGACACCGTACATTCAATTTATGGAGAAATATAAGAAGCTGGGTCACATGGAGAGAGTGCAGCTAGAGGACAAAGATGAGGGAAAATACTATCTGCCGAATCAGGCGCTCGTACGGATAGAAAGTAGTTCATCAAAGGTCAGAGTGGTATTTGATGCGCCACGCGGGACAAGTCTAAACGTTAGCCTAAATGACAGGATGTGGACAGGTCACCGTTTATAGCAGGATTTAGCGACAATTCTGTTAAGGTCGAGGATTCATAGAATTGCATTTACCGCGGACATCGAGAAAATGTATCGCCAGATAAGGATCCATTCGGATGACCAGGATTACCAAAGGATAGTGTGGAGGAAAAATCCGAAGGAGATGATGAAGGAGTACAGGCGGAAGACGGTGACGTATGGCTCATCTGCCACGCCATATTTAGCCGTAAGGACGTTGCAGCAATTAGCGGAAGATGAAAAGAACAATTATCCAGAAGCATCGGAGATCGCGAAAAGAGACTTTTACGTAGATGACATCTTGTCGGTAGCGGATAGCATTGTAGAAGCAGTAAAGTTGCAAAAAATTATGGCGGAAATGGTTGACAAAGGAGGCTTTAACTTAAGTAAGTGGAGCTGCAACAGAAAAGAGATCATAGAAGAAATTCCAGAAGAATCCAGGGAATCATCAATAAAAGTATTAGGCAAAAAAGAAGAAAAAAAAATCATTAGGAGTACAATGGAAACCAAAGGAGGACGTGTTTAGGTTCATAGTAAAGATAGCAGAAGCAGAAAAAATTACAAAGCGACACATTTTAACGGAGATAGCGTGGATTTTTTATCCATTAGGCTGGCTAGCCCCGGTAGTAATACAAGCGAAGTTGATGATACAAGAACTGTGGACAATGGAAAAGACCTGGGATGAGGAAGTTGGTCCAAAAATAGCAGACAAATGGAGGGAATATGGCATATGGTTGGAAAGCATAACAGAAATAGAGATTCCTCGGTGGATTCACACGTCAAATTAGAATTACACGGCTTCTGCGACGCAAGGGAAATGGCGTACGGAGCAATGGTATACAGCAGGGCCATAGAAGAAGGAGTGGTTAGGATATCATTTCTTCAGGCAAAATCAAAGGTGGCTCCTAAGAAAGAAAACCCCACGTTGCCTAGGTTGGACTTATCGGCAGCTTTGTTACTAGCGAAACTGTTGAATAAGGTAAAAGAGGCTTTAAAGGATTCAAACATGGAAACTTTTGCATGATCGGACTCAATGATCACATTATGGTGGATCAAAGGAGAGGCCTATAGATGGAAAACATACGTAGCCAACAAGGTTGTTCAGATACAGAGAAGAACAGATCCAAAACAATGGAACCATGTGAGGTCAGAAGATAATCCTGCTAACGTCATTTCGCGAGGAATAATCCCACAAGAGTTAAAAGATCATACAATATGGTGGAAGGGTCCTCAATGGTTACAGGATGAGTCATATAAGAAAAGAGAAGTAGCGATTCAGGAGGTAAAACTAGAGCAAAGGAAATGTATGCAGATACAAGTCACTAAAGAAGATTATTTTTAAGAGAGTAAAGTTTCGGCATTAACCAAAATGGTAAAAGTAGCAACTTGGTGCAAAAGATTCAGCAGCAAATCGAGAAAATAAACAACTAACACGGGGGTAATATCCGCGGAAGAAATGGAAAAAACGTTAATAGCGATTATACGAAACAATCAAGAGCGCGAAATGCAGGAAAATCATAACTCAATTAAAAAGAAAAGGCGAAGTACATAAAAACGGCAGTTATCTTAGCATTTGTCCCATACTGGATCAAGAAGGATTGCTCAGAGTAGGCGGAAGGTTATAGAATGCACAAATCGCATATAATAGGAAGCATCCCATCATTATACCATCAAAGTCTTGGTTAGCAAAATTGATAATTCGGGATGCACATGAAAAACATTACACGATGGAATTGAATTAACTTTAAATTTCATACGCGAGAAATTTTCAATTTTGCTATGCTATTTCAATTTTGCGATAATGAGTGCAAGACGGGGTATTATATCATGGGGCAGCTACCAGAGGCGAGAGTAAATCCCTCACCACCCTTCAACCATACCGGAGTGGATTATGCAGGCCCCAATTACAATTAAATCATGAAAGGGAGGGGGGCACAGGAAAGGTTACATCCCAATATTTGTGTGCTTCGCCACCAAAGATGTACATTTGGAACTCGTAACAGATTAACAACAAATGCATTCCTAGCAGCATTTAGGAAGTTTATAGCAAGGCGAGGGAATGTTATGCACATATTTAGTGACAATGGAACGAATTTTATAGGAGCGGCGAAAGAATTGGCGAAGCAGTTACAGCCCTTACTGGACAGTGAAGAAGTGGTTTCGAAGTTGCCATCCCTGGGGACCCCCATGGTACTATATCCCGCCGGCAGGGCCACACTTTGGGGGATTATAGGAGGCCGGAGTCAAATCCATGAAGTATCATCTAAGAAGATATTGCGCATTCTGGCTTCCCAGAATTAGACAAGAAGAGCAAACGATTTATTGTGGCATATAAATATATTTGAAAACTTTAAAAGGTTAAACACGTAACAGTATATATAT
>WYDF02085251.1:0-11038 GCA_009867245.2 Adranes taylori | reverse complement strand
TCCTCTCTCCATATTCCCACATCTAAACCTTGCTATCATTCTTTTCACATTCATACACTTATCCGATTCCAGATATCAATCATCAAATAATTGTGCCTCATTTTTAATGCCTGTCTAGCCTTTCAAATTTTGCCAACAATTTGGAAGGAAGCAAACGTAATTCCCATAATTAAACCAGGCAAAGATGGAATATTTCCCTCTAGTTAGCGAGCAATCAGCCTCCTTCCAATAATGGGGAAAATATTCGATAAAATAATACCAACTCGACTACTAAAATACAACACTGAACGTATCCAACCAGAACACTTCACTTCAGGTCGTAAGAATCGTAAACCACTTCAGATTAAACTTCAATTTAAACAAAGTTACAGCCTAGCAACACTCGACCTAGAAAAAGCTTTGGACCCCGTCTGGCATTCTGGATTCGTCTACAAATGAATAAATCAAAACTTACCAGTATATATAATCAAAATCATAAATTCATATATAACTACAAGATCATTCCACGTTCATATGCAAGGAAAAAATTCAAAAACACATCCAATACCGATGGGACTTTCATAAGGAGGGGTATTATCACCAATCCTGTTCTTAAACTACGTTGCAGTTATGCCTAAACACAACAAAACAACGCTCGCCCTATTTGCAGACGATACAGATTTACTCCACTTCTTGGTGAAATCACATAGGTGGGAAAAATTTACAGGAACATCTCAAAGAAATTATACTGGAAAGTACGAATTAACGCAGGAAAATCTCAAATTACATTCTTTAGAAAAGAACGGACAAAACCAAAAACCCCTCTTTAAAAATCTGCAAGAAACTAAGCAAACTAAATATCTGGGTGTAATTGTAGACAGTTATTTAAACTTCGCCGCGCACACAACAGCAGTGAGAAACAAAGCGCAAGCCGCCTTCAGCATACTATCCATTATTAAACAAAAAACAGCTCTTTGGAACAAAAACTGAAACTTAGATTATACACAGCGTGTATTAAACCCATCATGCTCTACGCAGCCCCATGCTGGAGCACAACGAGTAGGAGTAATACATAAAAACTTCAGATCATACAGAATAAAGTTTTGAGAACTATCTTAAACTACATAAACCAAAATCCTTCATAACCAAATCGCCTTAAACAAAATCCAGAATGAAATAATACTTCAATCTGAAAAATTCATGGCAGATAGAACCCAAAATAAACAAACTTACCTAAGAGATCCTTCAAACTGCTTTATCCAAAACAGTCAAATTAAGACATAAAATTTTGAATCATGTGCTTTCGAACTGAGAGACGCAATTCGTCGGGAGGACAAATTGCCTTGTTTCATTCAAATGGTAGCAGTTTCAATAAAAGATGAATACCTAGATATATTATCGCAGTTGAAAACTAGTCTAACAATAACCTCACCGGAAAAAAGACACGTTAGTGCCAATTAGCCATTATTATCAAACATAGTTTCTTGTTTTAATGATGGAAATATTGACATGTTAACTATATTTTATTTTATTAAATCTTCTATATATGTTTAAAGTCTGTTGGTCGACATACGCAAGGTGTTTTGCGTTAATCTTGAATTAATTCCTAAACCAGATCTGATTTTGAGGATCTGTCTCTACAAGATTTTTCCAACAAATGAATACTATCCTAGTTATTGTAGAGAAATCGGTTTTTTATGGTATTAGCGTGTATTTAAAACAGCTAAGTGCACAATTGAAAACATGAAACGGACTATAGAGCCTCGTCGTTACTAATACCACTGGTTTCTCTTTGTTCATATACGAGAGCCGCAATTTGCATATTATAACTGATCATATGGATGGGTATCGTCGGTTAATGACACAACTATATTAATTATTTAATTAATTAATTAGATTAAACAGGATTATAAGGATTATAAAATATCAAGGAGGATTATAAAATAATATTTATTCGATGTAATGTTCAGATACAGAGTAAGTGTGTATTCAGTTACGCACATACAATGACGTTCAGAAAAATAAGGGTGTTGATAAAGCTTAATACCCTATATCAGAAATGGCCATCCACCCTCGTTCGTCGACATTTTTTCTGATTTGTTAGTCTCTCATATTTATTACTCATTTTTCGAATACGACTTGCTTAATCTAACTAATTAATTAAACAATTAATGTAGTCGTGTCATTAAACGACGATACCCAACCATATGATCAGTTAGAATTATATTTTATTGTATTAATATAACATATTCCATAATATAACATATTCACTTCCTGATATTCCTAAAAAAAACTATTAGATAGATCATTTAATAAATCATTTAATTCAAAACTTCCAACAAATAAAGATCATCCTCTTTAAAACAATAAAATAAAGAATTCCTGACGCCAGCATAAGAGAAATGAATGTTTTCCTTACATGGATGTAATTAGAATGCACACATATCAATTGAAATTTGTAAATGTAAATATATCAAAACACGTCTTACGTTACATTATATTATTATTAATCTTTGAATAAAAACTTGTTCAAGCTAAGGGCGTCAGCAAAAATAAATTACCTAATAACATATTATTTATTCAAAAGCACCAATATTTGGGAATGTTGATAGACTCACAAATGATTAATTGTTTTTAGTTATATAAGAAGTCATTTTTATATAAGACCAATAAGACTAAACTTTTATGTAATAAATTGATACTTTTCTCTAAAAAGTTCTCCAACATAATTTGCCGGAACTTAAATAATTAAATCCGGTTTTTTTTTAAACTAACCATCATCAAGCCAAGCAAGAATAATTATATCATCACTAAGCTCATACTTGTTCACTCATTTATTAACAATTACGGACTTTCCCCTTGTATGTTAATTGCTTTTTCCAGTCGCCCTCCATACATCCATACGCCCTCAATACAAATATAGTACATAATGTAAATAATTAACTTTTTGTAAAGAATTTACTAAAAATTTGATTTAATACAACTAGCATTATAATTTTACATTTTTGACAAACTGATAAAAACATAAAGCAACGGTAGATGGACTACCTCCTCATCTTTCATATACTGAAAGTCCGAAATGATTGTATATCAAACTGAAATTTATCCAATTAGCTTATTTGTTTTGTCGTAATAGGTTTTATAGCTAGATTTAAGAAAAATGCTGGAAGCGCGCATTTGAAAAATAAGCACAAAAATTCATACGGTTTAATCAAATCTACTATAAAAAAGTAATAAACATTTTATTACCAGTCTCTTTCATCATGATTTCATCTTCAGAGAGCAACGTCAGGGGTAAATGCGAACTCGTTACTTCATTTTGTAGCTTTGAGGTTGTCAAAAAGTTTCTCTTCCATAGTTTTGATAGTTCCGAAACAGCCTAAGTAGTACAAGCAAATAATTTATACAAAGTTTCATTCAAAATAGTTTCAATCAAATAAAATTTGTTATATACATGCATTTTTGATCTTATTTAAAACACTGTTTCCAAAAATCAAATTTTAGATATATCCAAGATATTATTTTTCTAACGAACTTTTGTAATCCATTTGTGGTATCTCAAGTAGAAATACTTTAAATTTAATAATTTGGCTCATCCTATGAATTAATAATAAGTGCATGCATTGTAAGATTTATAACATATTAAATAAAAGTTTGCATACTATTATCAATTTCATTATTAATCAATAAGTTAAGGAAGTTAAGTAAAATAACGAAATTTCAGTCTTCTGGTTTTAAAACTGAATTTCTGAATAAAATGATCATATTGAACGCCTCCCAAAATTAGAATGTGCCACTGAGAACAACATTGATTCAATTGCAAAAGCATCTAAAGTCTTATGTCGTATAGGTCTCATACAACATAAATATTTTTCGTGTAACTTTGCATGTATATATAATTGTTCAATGTCGGTTGCCATGGCGACAAGTTGCAATGTTTAAGGTATCTAACTCTTATCTTTGAAACGATAAGAGTTAGACCTCTTATGTGTGGTATCATTTTAAAGAGAATCACAAGCGCTATCAAAAGATCTAAAAATATACAGGCTGTTACAAAAAACATTTTTGTTGCTCAAAATCGGTTCAGTATATTGAATTACTCATTTCACCAAATTTGACGTCCCTTTGTCTTCCATAAGTTCCCCAAGTTTAATATTTCCAGCTTTCATAGGCACCTAAATATCTAGGGCCAGAAAAAAATGTTCAAGATCAAATTACTCCCAAGATTACGTGTGCGATTTTTTAAACTCACTTAATCCCTTAAATTCTAAAGGAACTTTTCATACAAGAAATGGAAAAAAAATTACCGGAAAGGTTTTGGAGAAAATGGACCGCAAATATTGTCAAAAAAAAAACACTATATATCCTAAATTGTATTATAGAAAAAAATGTTTAAAATAAAATTAAAGCGGCTTTAGGTGGACTATCAAATAAAGTTTATTCGAATGTCCTATCTTTTATTGTTTCTGAGATATATAGAAAAATATTTTGAAACGTTGAGCGTGGCAACGTCGCGTTCTGTACATGACACAGGCATGGGACTTTTTTATTCGACGCACAGTACAAGGCATTATGCGTGCAAAATTTCAGCCTCCTAGATTGAAAACTTAATTTTTTGTGAAAAACAAATGGCGCATTTCCGCCATATTGGATTCATAAAAAAAAGAAAAATCATTTTTGCGGAACAATAGTGTACCCTGCCTACAAAATTTCAGCCAAATCGGTCCAACAGGTTTGGAGCTATTCTTGAACATCGCGACATCCTAAATCACAGCCACTGAAAAATGCACCATTCTTTTAAATTTTTGAGTAGGAATTTTTTTTTCAAAAATTTCTTTTTGTGGGAAATTATTCCTTATGACCCCTTATTCAAATTATGCATTAACGGTTTGTAGTGATTTGAATACAAGAGACGTACTAAGATGAAATATAAAAAATGCTCAAAACCTGAATCCTACATCTTTCTTATACCTATACGTATGTCTTACGTATATGGTATATGAAAGATAAAAATATAGAAAATTACACGTGGTAAAGGTTTTTATCAGATCAGGCATCTACTGAGTTGGTTTTCAGCAATACAAAGGGTTTCAGTATTTAATATTCTTACAGATTTTGATAATCCTTGTCATTCTCTTTAAAATGATAATTTTCCCCGCAGTTCTGAAATATGCCCTCCTGTCTCTATATACTGTCTTTTAAATTCTCTGATCACCTTGATTAAATATCCAAGCTTTTATATTACTTAGCTGAAGTTACTTTGTTACTTAGTTGTTACTTTGTTAATAGCAGATAGGGGAAACATTATTAGAATAAATATTTGCATACAAGTAATGTTTACTATTTTCTTACTGTGCTATTAAAGACATCGAACAGTAGCCTTCTGAAGGACGTTTAGTCAAAATATTAAATATAAAAGCATGCAAAACACGCTTTTGTCACACAACTATAGTTCTGCATGTCTATGCTAATCGGATGTTATTCTAATCTACTGTTTCCTGCTAAGGACCGCAAGTGTTTAATGTGGCATGACTATACGCAATAAACTTGTCTTCTTAGCTTTAAACGTAAGTCTCGAAAAACCATTGCATATAGTTTGTTTCTAGATCGTTATAGTTTGTCCGCCAACCGATACTGGTGGTACCACTAAACTAATGTTTCAATAGCTCAATTTTTTTATTTTTGACTCGAACAGCTCAGTTTTCAATTCTTTTTTTATTCAATGAGTGCTTACAACGAGAATAAAGATACTCCAGATTTTTTATATGTAGGTATGTTTATAAATATCATTGCTTAAACTACATTTAAACTCGAAATTAAACTAGACAAATTTCCTCCAACATCTTAACCAACCCTGAGCGCTTAATTGCCCAAAATTATACGATTTTGATTTAAACTCGTTTTATACATATATCATATAAACAATAGTTTATTAATTTTAAAAAAATAGTTAGAAACACTCAATGAAATTATTTACGATAAAGATCGCTTTATCAGTGCAGACTGGTACATAACACGCAATCTATACTTTTAGTCAATTAAATTATGTAATAAAAAATAATAACATACAAACTCGCAATATGTTTTAGTATTAGGTATATGTAAACTTACTTTTTTATTATTTAAAACAGTTTTTAAACTATTCATTTTATTTATTAATATAATATAAGAAAACAGCGAACACTTATAATTACTTATTATACCGACAAATCTAACGAGACTAAATTGCTCTTGCGTGTTGAAAGAGACAGAAGCACACAAACTACCGGAGAACAAGTTTGAAGGTGAACTAATCCAACGAACAAAATGAATAATTGAAACTAGTGACCGATTTCTAGCAAACGAATACAAGTGTATCTAATAAAATATTGGGTTGGTGGCCAGTATAATCTAAGCTCACAAATAAATCATATATTATGAAGGTCTTATCAGCTTTCATGTATTAAATTATATGAATTCAATGAATTGCGCACACACTTTTGCTTTTGTTTAAAATCTTCAATTCTTGAAGAATTTAAATAAATCTAAATTTGGTATGATAACTTGCTCATTAAAATAGAATATTTAGTTGATTGTAATACAGAGAACTATTAATAATTTATGGTATATAATATATCAACATATTTCGTGTTTTTGAATTTTATAAAGATATCGAAAGTTACTTATTATACTACATTATACAGTTATTTTGAAAAATGCAGGCTGTTTCATATTATGAGAATGAAAGAAATATTTAAATGGGACAATCTATATGTTATTTCAAAATTTCGATTAAACTTATTTTTTTGATTCTTACAATAATAATTTGTATACAGAACATTAGAAGTTATAATCAATTTGATAGGAAATAAAATTTATAGGAACAAAATAAAATTAATTTCCTATATCATTTCCAATTATATAGGAAATTTGCTGTATACTCCAAAGGAAATAACCTCAAATTATTTGATGACAACGTGTCATTCTTGATTAATGAATATCAGACATCCCATACTGGTTTACGTGCATCAATTGCATGGAATACTGTGGGACTCACCGTCAAGCTCTAGACCGCGTCCTGCCTATTACACCCAACTCCTCCTCAGCGCTACCAATCCCCTGGGACCACGCGATCATAACTTCGGGGGGGGATTGGAGAGATGTTGTTGCCGTATGTGTCGGAATGACTGCAACTTATGAAGAATGAACTCCACTTCGACGTATTGTGTCTAATGCATACACTTAAAGGAATTTATGAATCTGTGGGGGCGCTAAACAACAATCTAGAGTAACAACATAAAACTTGAAAAACAATCCGATAATAAAAATATGGAATATAATAAATTGTAAAACTAAAGGAATAAAATCTACAGCATTACAAAATATTCCTACTGCTCAGTTACTAGTCCCCTATAAATCTATATTTTTCAAGTTACAATAATATAGAGCTTGCGTAAGAAAATTTTCCTTGTAATTATAACTTTATAAGGACTGAGTTATAATTTATAAGAACTAATCTAATGTTGTTGCTTGCGCATGGATGTTATACGATACAAAAAATACGATAAAATTAAGCCTTTTGCTGGATATGATAATCCTTGTTTACCCTATAATTCTTATTTAATTACTTTTTGATACACATTTGTAGTGGTTAAACATCTTCAATAATAGTATAATTAATTATATTAAATAGCCTAGATATAAATTGATTCAGAGGTTATTGTAATGTTTACTTCAATACTATCTTCAGTTTCTTGGTCCTGCACGATATGCGGTCGGTCACCTGATTTGAACTTATAACAGAGAGTTTTTTTATTGGTCCCGCTATTTTATAAAATATCGTTGACGTTTGGTCATACTATATAATTATAAGCTTCGATTGTAAAACCTGGTGTGTCTTTTTCCACTAGAAAATATTTTATTCCTTTGTAACCCTAAAATTATTATATTTAATATTAAAAATTATAACAATCTTCATTTTTACTATTAAGTCATTGTAATAATAACATTAATTTTTACTGAAATTAGAATATATTTTATTATTAATTTGAATGACATAAAAACCTAATATAGACATAATATAATTGAATGAATAGATACAATGAAAGCCAATATTATTACACCTCCAGAAATTTAGACTCATTGTGGTCTAAATTTCTTCGGTTTAGTTACAATTTGTTTCTTATTCTTCATGTATTCGGCAACAGCCGTTTTGTAATCTCTTGGTCATCTTAATTATATTTGGATTGATATTCGCAATGGGAAGTGAATGGATTATACATTGGAGTGTTTTCAGTTCCGAGTGATTTTCTTTGAAGAGTTTATGAATTTGACCTCGGTCACGAGTGGAATATTCATAAGTGTCTTTATTTATGTAATCTGATGTTGATGTTGATTTTAATTGGGCGTTTAGGTTCTTTTAGATAAATTTCTGTTGTTGATGATATACTAACTCTCTCTCGTGTCACTTAGAAGATTCTTTGTTTCATACATGAATACTTTAGTGGTGGGTGTTCTCATTTCTTAACCTAGACTTATTCTAAATAAAAGAAAATTGTTGATACGGGAGCTATGTCCATCGATGCAAATCTTTAACAACCCTGAATATATCATCAGTCTTTCCAAAAAAACAATTAACAGTACTTAAACAATCCCTCTCCGAATTCGTAAAGTCACACCCCAGAGAACATTGTCTGAATAAGTGGGAGAGTGGGGGTACTTCGTAATATTAGCTACTATTTTTACATTGGTCAGCAAAATGATAAAATTATGAAGGAAACTACACAAAAAAGGTGTGCAAGTTATTAAAAAGGCAGTAAAGATGAAATCATCCAATTATTCTGTCGCAGTTTTTGGCGCGCAGGCCCCATTTATAAACGGAGAGTAAGGCAGCAGTCGCACTAAACCACAGTTATCAACAACAAATGAGTGTTAAAAATTTTGCGTCTAGTCTGATGTTGAGGCGAGTTTGTTTTCGAACCAGTTATAAAAATGGAAAACAGCAGGTGTAAAGATGACTTAATCACATTTGATTTTCATTTGATCATTTGACATTTATACTGTAGCACAATGTCAAGTACAGATGGCTTTCAAATAGTTTCTCGCAAAAAATCCAAAAAAGTTGAAAAATCATCTAATAATAGTATTATAAAACCCTTAGAAATTAATATTAAAACCGTAGTAGGGTATGTTATTCATAATTTTATGAATTATGTGTAAATCATGACGAAATTCATTTTAGGAGACTATTATTTATACAAGAAGAAATATTCAATTCTGACTTTTACACAAGAATTAAACTGTCCCTTAAGAAAACGTTAACTTGCTTACATAATCCATTAATTTCTACAATTGTTTGTTTTGGTTTAGGAAATATTGGTGAGTCTATAATTTCTCGTTACCAATTCGCTCTATTGCAATGCCTGAAAGTTTTGTTTAAAGCTACCGTTTATGCTTATGATCCAGTATTTACAGAAGATGATCATAAAATATTGAAAGAGTTTGATGTGAATCTTTTAAAAGATAATGTGGAAGGGAAATATAAAATTGATAGTTATACAATATTTTACATGCCACATTGTCCCAAACAGTTAACCAATAACTTAATATGGTCAAATTGGGGTTTAAATTTATCTAAATGCATTATTTTGGCAAATAGTTTTAATAGAATAATAGATAGTAACAGTAGTCATACTATAAAGGAAAGTGCTGAATATATAATAAAGATTTTACCTTACGTCGAAGAATTTCCAATTGTAAATTCCTTCAAGTATCTAGATATATTCAATGATACATCAATACACATATTTTTAGAGGAAAAATTAAATTTGATTGATAAATTCTTGTGGGAGCATCCAATGGAACCTAAATATTCTACAGATGATATTGAATTTATTACAATTAAGCTAAGTAATATCTAATTTTTTATTCAAGAAATACAATGGTGATGAATCCCAATATTCATATTTTAAGAAAGTTAATAAAAGAAATGAGATTGGTGACAACAGGTCGTTTGAATGAGAACGATATGTTTCAGTACATTATGAGACTGTATAGGAAAAATAAAGTGACAGATCAACAACTATGCAAAGCACACGAAGAAATGAAATATATGGCAAGCAATTATTTATGTTATTTAAAAAGTATGAGAATCTTGAATGAAATTAACAAAGAATATGGCAGCAAAGGTGAACACAGCATTAAAGATGCAGCAAATCTAGTTGGTTTCAAGCTGCCACATGACAAATGAAAATTAAATATTTAGTCGAACAATTTGTAAATATGTTTAATTATCATCCAGTTTTTAATAAGCCAATCTGAAATATTAAACTTTCGTTTTATAGAAATTGGAAACAATAAACCGGTTTTACATTAGCTCAAACGTTAATATCTTGTTTCTTTTTATCTTTCATGTACCATACACATAGGTTTATGAATAGGATTCAAGAAAGTTTTGATCTGGAAACACGTCCTGACTCCAAAAAAGTGGTTCTATCAGTACATATGTCCAATGTACGAATGTGCACGTAGCATATCAGTGTACATATGTGCTTATGTTACACAATATCTTCTGAAGTACAGGTGCTACCCATTGCAATGGACCTCGGTATACAGGTTAGAAAACTTATACACTGGGTTTTATATCAAAATGTTTGGTTTTTTACCATAATTCTATATACCCACACATGTAATAAATAAATTGAACAGTATACATCCACTATGTGATGCGTGAGCTACTCGTGAGCGTAACATATTAATTGAATTGGAAACATGGTTCCCTACTTTAAGAAATTGTCTGACAATGCGAATACTTCCTATCTGGGACCTTAAGAAAATGGGCAATTACAGTTGGAAGTAACTTCGTACTTTTTTTGTTTTACGTAGGAAGTGGAGAAACCTTCAAAAGGCGAAGGATGCCAGTGCATCCGACAGTGTGGGATTTCTACCCTAACAAAAACTTCACTCCCTCTTGAAATTGTATATTGGAACTGGTAGTGAGTGGCATGCTTTTAGAAATTATGGTAAGCTGATAGCTTGCAGATAAGATATACGCTATAGCATTCGCTTTACAGCCAAGGGA
>WYDF02085240.1:0-11038 GCA_009867245.2 Adranes taylori | reverse complement strand
TATATATATTATATGGTTACTTTATATGCATAGGATATAGATAGTGTGAGCAATGAAATAAATGTAGAGTAGAGAAACTTACCTTTAAAATAATTTTAAAGTATACAGGCTGTGTAAAGATGACAAGATTCATACTTAAATTCAACCTACTTTTATAAGTTCTTAGATATAAGATTCTCTAGGTCTGTTTGAAGAATATGTAAGTTTGCCACGCGGTCAATTTGCGTAGCCTGGAACCTATCTAGGTTCGACAAAAGCCTCAAGGAATTTAGCAGAAAAGCATTTATAAATGAAAATCAAGTATCCCTCAAATATAGAATAAGCGTCATTGGAATACAATATATGTTTTTAAGGTTTTGTGTATATTAACAATTACATATTCGAGTTATCAAACACAGTTGTGAACATATAACATATAACATGAATCTGTTCATTTTGAAACAGTACCGATGAATGAAACACAAAAAAATGGCAAAAATCATACAAATGTGTAGAATGCGATTCTCGTTTCATCCAGAGCGATAGTTTAAATAGACAAGGTTATTCATACTGGCAATGAACTATACAAATGTTTAGAATGCGATTCTAGTTTTAGACAGTACTCGCATTTAAATATCCACAAGCTTATTTATTACCTAAATCGGAATCATATGTTAAAATATATACGTTTTAAATGATATTGCTCATTTGTAAATGCTTGAAGTCAATAAAAATGCGTTCAGTATATAAGGCGCGCACAACACATCTTATTTCTCTCTATAGCTCTTACTTCGAATTGATTTCAATTGCGTTCGTAGACGAGTTAGTTACATCCCCAGAACAAATATTTGGTCTCTAGAGATTGATAGTTCGAATCCGTTTCGCGACGCATGCATTAATCCACCGATAGAGATGACTGGAATTTCAAAATTTCGAGTTTTATAATAAAATGAAAGACTAATAAATACCAGTAAGTAATAAGAAAATAAAAAATAAAGATACTAATATGAATGAATACCAATAAATAATAGGAAAAGTAAAATTTCCTGTAAGATGCTCGCAAATCTCGATAGAATACTAAAATAAAAACGTAACCTCAAAAGCCGTGTGATATACGGCCGTGGGTTATACGAGGAATGAGGGAACATACAGAGAAGGGAAGGAGAGAGGGAATACTATATAGACAAAGTACTCTGAATACATTTGAAGTACAGCACAGACAGTGAGTCGGTGAGGAGCCATCTAGGGTTGAATGTTTGAAGTGATTTGATAAAAGTAGACAACCAATAATAATACAGGAATCTGTATTACCATTACCAATGTAATTTAAGTAGCCACAAGCTTATTCATACTGGCAAAAACCAACAAATGTTTAGAGTCTACATCGAGTTTAAATAGACACAAGCTTATTCAAACTGATGAAAAACCATAGAAATGTTTTGAATGCGATTCTCGTTTCAGCCAGAAAGAAAATTTAAAAATACACAAACTACTTATTCATACACATTAATCTGTTTTGTATACACATTAGTCAGCAACCTTCCGATCTGTACGCAACCATCATTAATTGTAAGATTGACAGTTCTAAGAAAAAATATGCGTCATTATATCTCATAACGTCATTTGTCTGATTTTATGTTGTCTTAGAATTTTATTTTTTGAGGCTGTGACCACAATTTAGATGTTTTAGTAGCTGACGTGTTAATCTGATATCTATTCTTTTACTCGTGTAGATTTCCTAAGTTAGTTGTTCCTTGTTCCGCTTATGTTTCTTCGATGCCAGTAAATTGTGGATTGAGATACCGATGTTGTTGATTTTTGGATAGGGATGGTGCCCTGTGGAGAAATGTTAATCACTTCGCCTTTTTTTCTTATTCATTATTTAATTTTGGTTTCTACAAGCATTTGCAAATCTGAAATTACTAATAAATAAATTAATATAAGGATGTAACAGTGTATGGTATCACCTCAAAGACAAATTCCCACACCTCAACGATGGACAGAGGATGTATAATTGTTAGAAAGCATTTTGACTGCTAACAAATTCGGCGAAAAGCATTAAATGGGCTAATACGGTCAATGTGACAAAGGATTAAAAAATGACCGCGTGGCAAACTTACATATGCCCCTATCTAGTGCGGTTTAAAAGTTATATATCATATATCATATCAAAAGCATATATCATTTCCCACATTTACCACAAAATTTATTTTATATTGATTGCGCTGTATTCTAAATTAAAAAAACCTTTGATGTATTTTGCAAAATTCTTGATTTTATCGCAAGGTTAGTGTTCGCTTATGTAGTAATTTCATGAGCATATCATAAATTGCATACGCGATAGCATTAAACCGCGCAACAAAAAATTCTCAATTTAACGATTCCAGAGCTTCTGTGGTTAATTCTCGATTATATTTAGCATATTTTATAGAGGATATGTCAATTAATTCTAAGTTGTATTGCAGTAGAAACATATTTTGAACGACTGCTTTAATGTTCTTGCTCGTGTCATACAAATGTTCTGAATGTTGTGGGGTTCTTATATATATATATATCTTCTTATTACCTGTTTGTCAATTTATAATAAATATTGTTATAGAATGAAAATAAGTATTACAAATTAGTCAATATATTTTATTATATTCTCTATCGTGTATTATTTATTAAAGTATACAATCCCTGTATATTGTGTATATTGGCAGCAACACTTTAATCAGAAATCATTTATTGACTACTTACAATTAATTGAATTTACTTGTGATTTTGTTGCATTTAAACAAAAGCTGCGACAGAACGAATATACTGTTCGAGACTAAGACTAAATTGATTGTCTTTCGATCTGTAAATTCCTATCGTTAATTATTTCCAATAGTAGGCTACTGCGGAGTCTGCCGAACCACAACCCACCGATACCTCGACTTAACTCATTCTAAACCTTCTTCACGTTGTCATGTCCGGAGTGAACTTGGTGGGAAATTTTAATTTTATAATTTTTTTAAAGCATATGATTTAAAGGTGAATTAACGAGATGAATTGTAACAATAATGAATACTCTTATCCGATTTTAGTCAAATATAAATTTATTTATATAGGCAAAAGAAATAAAACCAATGAAATAAAATAATACATATTTATTAATAGATACAGATTTATAGATTTGAGAACTTTAGATCGGCTTGCTATAAAGCATATGGACTCGATGCTGCAGAGTATTATACTGCTTCAGGCCAATCTTTTTCTGCTGGCTTCAAAATAACAAACATTAAAATTGAGCTATTTACAAATATTCATAAATTACACTTTATAAAAAAATCAATTCAATTCGAGAGAAAAAATTACAGTTTATAAAATCAATTACACTTTATAAAAAATTTCATATAATTAACACACCATTTAGTTTCAACATCGATCACGTGTCTTGGGGCAGACATACTGTTCAGAGGGGACACTGGGTATAAATTTTCACCTGTATAGAGGGGACACCAACCTTTTTAAAGCTCCAGAATTTTCAACATCTACTGCAAGTAGTAGCTACTTACTTCAACCACCATATTGGTATAGCTGCTAATCACATTTCAGTATTTATGATATATCCTCACCTTTAATTTTTTTAAATTAATTTTTATACTAACCGTGCCAATATCTAGTTATTTTTATCTACATGATGATATACGAGCTCCATCAACAGACCTCGGTGCAGAGCAAAGCTGTCTGCATAGACATGATACAGCTAATAATCGCTATATGAAAGAGCTAGCTAGAACCTATAATGCCTATGATATATCAAGGCCAGCATAGTATCTCAGATATTGGGATGTGAATAACTTGTATAGATGGTCTCTCAGCCAACCTCTACTTTATGGAAAGTTGGAATGCTTAACCCCAGAACGAAATAGAGAATTTATATATTACAAATGTATCAGCTGATTCTCCAGTTGGTTATATCTTGGAAATAGATATCGAATACCTAAAAGTTAGTCAATGGTTCCATCAATTTCGAAATTTAATCAACCGAAACTTTTTCCAAATTTGCAAAATAAAGCGAAATATGTTTCGTATTATAGACTAGTGCAACAGGCAATTGAGCATGGATTAAAATTGACGAACAATCATCGAGTCCTAAGATTCTCCCTAGTAGCCATGGCTGAAGCAATACATAACGCTAAATACAACTATGCATCAAACTGCAACAAATAGCGTTGAAAGATTTTGAGCTGATGAATAATGCAATTTTCGGAAAATCTATTGAGAATATAGAGAAAAACGGATATTCATGTTGTAACCAGCTGGAAGGATAAAGGAAATGTAGAGGAACAAGTAGCTTAATCGCCAAACTAAATTTCCGCAATATCGCAATTTTCCCGACGATCTTGTCGCTATCCATATGTTTCATGTCAAATTTGTTTAAGATAAACCGATTTACATCGGATTTGCTGTATTAGAATATCGAAATGGTTGATGTATGACTTCTTTTATAAATATGTGTAGCCCATGTATAAATAAATTAAATCGATTAAATAAATGGGATTTGAGAACCCTAAACTAATAATGAATTTCAATGTATTTATTATTTGTATACATTGAAAACTTTCAAAGGAGTTTGCGGTTCGTGCAATGCTTGCTATATATTACATGAAACAGACAGTGATGTACTGTCGCTATGTATTATAATATGTATGACGAATTATGCACTCTAGATGCGTGTGTGTGCAAGTATCGATAAGTTGGCTGGCGACATTCACTGGTACGCTATAATACACTGCTCAATTGCTGCTCGCTGCGATTGCTGACTGCTGCATTCTATTGTAGCCCTATGGGAATGCCGCTAAGAGCGGAATTATGTTACATCGTCACGTAGTGTAGGGATACTACCGATGTTTACATAGGATCGTGTGAAAAGACTGTGTCACGTAATAAATATCGTATGGTTGCTCCACATAGGTCCGTATAGCAGAGTAAAAGTTGAGAGATGGCTCCCATCTATAAATAGCGAGCTTTTTGACATAATAATTTAGTTCCTGATCTTGCGAACTCGAAGAAAGCCATTTAGCAGCAGCCAAGCCAAACCAAGCCTAGACAATGAGCAAATCGACCGAGATATTAACATATTTGGTGAGTGATTTTCTATACCATACACTTCTAGCCAATGTAAATCACGGTTAGTTGTAGTTACTCATCAACAGTAACATCAGTGCCTATTATGGCGTTACGCGCTTATAGTACTTCCTTTTCTTCTCATATCCTACTAGAGTGTATACTTCTAGTTATTGCGCATCACAGTTAGTTGTAGTCACTCGACAACAGTAACGCCAGTGCGTATAACGGTGTTACGCGATTTTAGTAGATTCCTAGGATTCCTACCTTTTCAGTTATTTATATCATACCCACCGGTTGCACCATGATATTTAGATTTATCCCCGCCCTGTCGTTGTAATTGTTAACTGTTTGTACATGCTTTCCACATTTTCAGGGTTTTGTTATTATTGTTACCGCAGCGCTTTTATTTTGTTTTATAATTATTTTTGCCATATATTTGTGCTGTTTTATTCACATCGCTTTTGTTTTGATTTGTTTATGATAGAATCGCTACTGTTTATTTTGCTAACCGCCATCAATGCGGTATAGATTTAATTTGACATTTATTCCTTTGTTTATTATTGCCATTTAATTGTACATTTATATTTCTTTCTGTTTATATTGTCTAGAAAACCAATAGACGTATTTTGTTAAATAAGTAGTAAGAATCTTTTTCAGCTGCCCACAAGAACGAGGACTATTGGTTTACTCCTAAGACTCGAAGCTAGCCGTGCCCTCAGTAAGCCACTGAGGATCGGAGGAAAATCAAGATTAGTTCCAGCGTGCGGTCTGGCGTTAATCTGGAGGATAGTAAATTCGCATAAGATATTTGTTTGCGCCACCTGTGACAGTTGCAAAGACTCTGTATTAGCAGCGTCGCGAGTGATAGTCTGTTACAATGGGTCTAAAGTGAAAGTGTGTTATATAGACATGGATTCTTTTACATAGCATATCCAAAACGACCATTCATATAATATATGCAGTTAAAAGCTAATGTACGAATTTCGGGGTTTGAGGTTTATAATGTATGGTTAGATAGGCAAAACATCAGTTACAAAGAAAGTTAAGGGAATTAAAAAGAATGTCTGTAAAAATAATATTTCTGCCGAAGATTTCAAGATTTGTTTATTTTATTCTAGCCCATGAATTTGCATCATCCCTTGAGCCAATTAAACTGTGTGTTCGCCCCGTTAATTTACTAAGAGTAATTCTAAATACCCATTGATTTCTAGCACTTTGTTGTATCATAAAAAGTATTGATTAAATTCTCGCATGCGTCCATGAACAACGGTAAAACATTTTACCTCGGGATAGCATTTACGTGAAAACTTTGAAATTCTCCCTAGTAGCTATGCTTGAATTTATATTAACACTTAAATTACTTTTGCTTTGATTGAAACAATTTGATTACTAGTATTTGCTTGAATAGAATTATGTTGCTTGTTATTTGGAAAGAAAAATACTTGATCAACTTTAAATGTTGGTGATAATATTTTAATATTTTTGAACTTATTATCTAATTATAAATAAAAATATTTTCGAACTTATTAAACTATCATCACTGTTTTCCTCAAGAGTGAGTTCGATCTCTGGTTCAAAAAATATCTGACATATTTATTTATCGACATATATTTATATATATATATATATATTTCAAGGATTAAAATCGATGCACGAATTTCGCGATTTTTAGTCTAGTTTCAGCCCAATTTTGTATCACATCCAGTTCGTCGCTAGTTATATATTTCGTACCCCAGTAGTTGTTTTTAAAAGTTTTATGTAACGGAAATATATAATTAATTAAACTTTGAATTTATTTGCTTTTGATGTATTAATAAACAAATTAAATTATAATTTAATCTTTTACTATTTGATTAACTATAGTTTTGTAAGAATTACTAATGCAGTATAAAAATGATAATTCAATTAATTAAACAATGATAAATTAATTGATTTACGTACTAATTAATCAAAGCAAAACTAAATTAGAATTTTGAAAGAATAAATTAACTATCAGCGATTTTTTACATACTAACGCGATTAAAATTTATATAAAAATGAATGAGACTATACTTAATCTTGAAATACCATTCCATGGCGAAAATGGAATTGCCATGCCATGGAAATGCCATGGCGGACCATTATTTATTATTATAAAGCCATTACTTATATGTTTGAGAACGCAATATTTTATGCATTGATTGATGCCTATCTCGTGTCTCCATCTCGCTAATTATTAAGCTGCATTCAATTCATACATCTAATCGTCGTATAAAGGATTGGAATACGATTCATTGGGAAAGCTAGATTTATCGCCTTATTGTTCAAATAGTTTGTCAAAATTATAAGAAATATGGTACTGTTTTAATCACTTTGGAGGTGTGTATATATTCCGTGCTTTAGTGATGATGGTATATCTACACTAGGTTGGGGACAATATAATATTCCTTCTTCAGTTTTGTCCGAGGAAAAAAAATGAATAGATTGATAACTCACATAGTTATGTATAAACATTTTAGACAATCTAAATGGATGGAGCAGTACCTAACGCTAAATACAACTATGCGTCAAGCTGCAACAAATAGCTTTGAGAAAGATTTCTATAAACTCATGAACAATGCAATTTTCGGAAAATCTATTGAGAATCTAGAGAACATTTTATAAACATTTAAGACATTAATCAATTTTTATATTATTGTAAATATTAAATATATTGTAATGCAATGTAAAATATATATGTAAAATAAATAGGTATTACTCTATTTCATTGGTTTTTTTTCTTTTGCCTATAAAAAATATTTATTTGACTAAAATCGGATGAGAGTATCTACAATTCATCTGATTAATTCATTTTTAAATAATCTGGTTTTAATTGCAAATGAAGATTTAATAATATTAAAAATCCCAGTATGTAGCTTCAAACCTAGTGGCATGTTGAATGATCTAGTGACAAAAAAAATTATAAAACTAAAATCTCCCAGCGAATTCACCAAACTGACACGGGAATTACAGCTGAAGAAGAAGATAACGTTTAGAACGAGTTAAGTCAAAGCCTCGGTGGGTTATGAATTCGGCAGAATCCGCGGTCGCCTACTACTATTTTCTCTTTGCCAAAACCATTTTGGTTAACATGTTTGTAGAAATTAACCACTAGTTACGGATTCCTGAACATAGATTCAGTTTCAGACTCATATATATATATATATATATTATAATAAGTACTTTATGTACTCTGAAGCTTCGGAAATGAGTGAAAATATATTAATCAGTACAATTCTTAGCAATAAATCGATATTAGACTATTTCCAATTTTATAAATATATTACACAGTGCCGGATTAGTAAATATGCCAAGTCAGCCGCGGCCTATGGGCCCTGTGCGCTTTAGGGGCCCCGCGTATATAATTCATAGTGAAACAACAATATGAAATATAAAAAAAAATGTACAAACTAAGCGGAGCACTGCAACCCATGTATAAATACATTGAGGTGAAACCGATGCAACCCATAAGAAATACACAAGATATTTCTCATATTGACCAATTGACGGTAGTGATTAGATATATTGGTGCATAAATGGCGAAGTAATAGAACGTTTTCTCACATTTATACCAATATTAAGTCACATTGGAGAAACCCTTGTCACTACTGTTTTGATCTTTTTGGCCAAATGCGACATTACGATCAAAAACCTAAGAGGTCAATCTTATGCCAATGCCGCCAGTATGTCAGGACGTTATAATGGTCTTCAAGTTCATCTCAGAAATATAAATAAGTTTGCTCTTTAGATTCCTTGCGGAGTACACTCCCTTAATTTGATCACAAAACTGCACAAAGCTGCTTTAGAGCAATTTCATTTTTCGAGCTTGTACTGTTTTTTCTGCATCAACCCATCGCTGGAAAGTTATGCTCGAACAACATCAAGTCTCGGAATTAGTCTTAAAAAGAGTTAGCGATACAATCTGGTGCGTAAAGGCGGATGCAACTAAGACTCTGTCCCAAGGCTATGACTGCCCCCACAATGCTTTGCAGCTCATTATTGACGATATTAATCAGAAGCCAGAGACAGCCAAATATCTATTTAAATAATCTCTCAAAGAAAAAAATGCAAGCTTCTTTTAAGCAGGCTTCTGGCATGTAATTCTGGACCGAAGTAAGTATCACCCTTCAAAAAGAATCAAAAGCATCCAAATCGCAGTGAATCTTTTAAATTTTCTTCTGGATTATTTAAAAACACAACGTAAAATGTTTCACGATTATGAGGAGAAGGCAAATCAGAAGAAAGGCAATGCGCAATATTCTGTTGCACTTCGGCCTTTATCCATCAGAGAAAGATGTCTCCCCCCAGAAAAAGACGGAGGGAGACGCGGATAAAATTATGCTTCGGGGATGTAAAAAGTTGAAGGTTCAAACATACGTACTTATGTTTGAACCAGTTATGTTTATGTTGGATCACTTATGGCAGAGCTTTTCCGTCGGAAGAAGTCATATGAGAAAATTGATTTTTATTTGGATTTTTTAACCGAGTTTCCATCGAAAACACGTAGAAATTAAAGAAGCGGGGGAAACAAACATATCCGGAGGATATTGAGTACGCTGTTGGTGATGAAGCAGTACACTTCAAGTATTTTATTTCACAATTAGGGTGTATCAAAAATGATAAAACAGTGCCTGCATCACAGTCATACAAAAGAATTCTTTAAAACAAGGTGAAATCAAGCTTTGATACCGGATTATCATTAATTCAATTATTTAACAATTGCAATAAGCAATTCTCTAATAAAACGTCAATTCAATGAGTAATCCGTTAATACAATATATAAATTGACTAATCAAATTTAATCCACTTCTTCAAACAAATATAATATATACAATTAACCAATCAACTAATGAATATAATAACAATGAATGAAATTTGTTATTATATTCATTTTTTCCGATTTGTTAGTCTATAATATTTGTTACACATTTTTCGAAGACGACATGCTTAATCTATCTAATTAATTAAACAACTAATGTAGTCGTGTCATTAAACGACGATACCCATCCATATGATCAGTTAATTAATTAAATAGTAATATTAATATAAATTAAAATTATAAAGATGTAACTCGCGTATAATAAATAGCCCGCGAAAATTGTCAAACAATACCGCTTGACGCGGAAGCATTTTAAATAAGCATACCGATGCGTATAAAAAAAATCTACGATGCAACAGACGCATCACACATGCATTCAGTTCGCAATGAATATAATCCTCAAAGGTTCCGACTTTTAGGCGCCAAACAATGATAGGCTGCCGCTTGCATTCTTCGCCATGCATACATGTATATGTGCATTTCACAAATATATATTTTCGCATTTCAATATCTGAACAACATTTTTTTTATCCTCCTGTTTTTAAGTTTTACGACTTAACGTATTTCTTTTTCAGAAGCGCTATTATTATCAATTTTTACTGGGAAAACCATAACGATTATTTCCACCACTTGTTTTTAAATAAGTCGTTAAGCATTGAACCCTTTTGGCAGAAGGCGTTTTCAATGCAATGCTTCTAAGATTTTGATCGCATCAAACTACTATCACCACCGCTTATGCAACCCACCACCGTTTCGAAACTACCACCGCTTACATTTTCTTAGATAACCGTCGCAAAAGTAATGCAACTTTGATCCTTAAAATTTTCAACGGATCGGGAACAACTGTTCTATTGGTCGGAAATTCACTCCCCAGAAAATTCACATAAAAGGAGCCACTCAAGTTAGCATTCCTAAGAAGAATTTTGGGTGTTATTCTGATAGTTCTTGAGTGAGGGCCTTCGCACAGTTCGATCAGAAATGATTCTCCATTAAGTGACCACTTATTCTTATAGAGTGAGTTAATAATCGCACTTTTGAATCTGTTGGCATCTATAGTAAGTGCCACCAACACAAACGCTTATTGAATTTTATTTATTTTACAATTGAATTAAAATCAACTAGTCA
>WYDF02085229.1:0-11038 GCA_009867245.2 Adranes taylori | reverse complement strand
ACGATGATGGATGTGGAAAGACAAGAGAGGAGGGAGAAAATAAGAGGAAGTAGGTATAACGGAAGGTATAAGGAAATCCAAGCGGAAGGAACGGTGCCAGAGTATTTAGAATCGAATATAAGTTTTACAGAGAAAAGGATGATTGCAATGTTTAGTTGTGGGAGCATGGAAAGAGGGAATAGATATTGGATGAGAGAGAGTGGAAGAAGCTGTAGGTTATGTGGAGGGATGGAGGAAAATTGGGAGCATTGCGTGAATAAATGTGTAATGATTGGATGGTCGAATGAGGAAAGGGAGGAAGCGAGGAATTGGAGGGCGAGATTGGTGCAGAAAGGGAAAGGGAGTAGAATAATGGAGAGAATAGTGGAAGAAATAAATGGAAGGGGAAAGAAGTAAAAGCGGAGAAGAAAAAAGAAAAAGAAAGACATATATGTGTGGAATAACGGGAACAAGAATAGAGTGATTGAAAGGTTCTAAATAATCGAGTGGGAGAAAGTTAGATGAAATAGTTAACAAGGTAAAAGGAGGGTTAGAGGTCAAAAGGGAAAGATTGAATAAAAGTAAGAAGGGTGGGAGGAGCGGATATGATCAGATGAATGAGTTGGAGAAAAAAAGTGAGAAAAAAAAAGGGGGGGGGGGAGGTTATGTGAGGATGTTGCAACGGCAGAAATGAGTGATGAAATGATAGGTGACGAAAACAGTAAGGATGCGTTGGAAAATGAGTTAATTACGATAGAGAAAGGTAAAACTGCTAGGCCTGGCAGAATATCTGTGGATGTATGGGGATGATTAAATGAAAATAACAAGGAAGCGTTATTACGAAACGTATTGTCTAATATCAATTTATAAGTTTCTGTTAAAATTGTATTTAGTATACCAATAAAGGTATTTATACAGTTAATTTTGTAACGTAAATGGACTGGAAATGATTAATGCAGTAAAATGTATAAGGCTCGATGAAATATATGTTTTGTAAAAAAATAGATTACAAGAGTAGATTAGAATATTGCACATTTGGGGTTATAGTCAAAGAATAGATAGATATGCGGATAGGACGTAGATTATCAAATATTCGGCAGTCGCTTAAAATGTCAGAACACATTTCAAATGTTTTCGTGGGAGATGTCACATGCACTCAGTTTACTTGCGCATAGTAGTTTTTTCAGGAACATGACACTACCATGCTTTTCTGGAAATTAGCCTACAAAAGCCAATTTTTCTTTACTTTTTTTCTAATCAAAGTTCAATTAAAACGAAAGTTCCTTGTATTACAGCATTGCAGTCAATATTTTTTCTTTGTGGTTTATTTGGTAATCATCTGCATATCCATCTTATTCCAAATCCATCATTGTTCCTTCTTCCTCTGACTCTAAGACTCTGACTGCCGAGGACCACTTCCTTTACTGATTCTTTGCTCAGCGTTCAAGGTAAGTCTATTTTATTTTTTCTTTAACTGGGGCGTCCGGCAATACACGCGAATTCCCATTTATCCAACATTTGCTTATTTTCTTGCGTCGCGGAGCTTTGGGAAAGTATCTTACAGCTTCAGGTTTTATAAAGTGTTTTCCATCTAATTTTTTAGTGGGACTCACTTGTTAAGTCGGTGAATTTTGATAAGAAAGATTATGTGACGCAATTGTAGATTTTGTGGAGATAACAGCTCTTTCGCCGATGCAGCTCTGGATATCGGCGCTATCATAGAAAATGCAGTTGACATTACCGATGCACGTATGTTGACAGGCAGTTGACATTTCCGAAGAGAAAGCAACTCTGCGGGCAAGAGATACTAAACTAGAAAGAAATCTGAGCAAGTTAATTTGTTTCTTGTTAGCGATAGTTCCTTGTTAACGAAAGCATTAATGCAGAATAAAAATTCTAAAGAAAAACAAATATCGGATGCCGGCGCGTAGACAAATGATGAAATAAACGTACCGATGGAACTGAAGAAAGGAGAATATAGTGGTACAGACTATACGCATAAAATCGTTCAACATTTGAAATGTACGAAGAGTTAGTCCAAAAAACCAGTAAGGCTTGGCCTAACTCAGATCGCAATTGAGTATTGGAAAGGCAAGGAAATATTTTTGGTGCTCTTTATGTGTATGCTCCAGCGCACGCGGTCTAATCAGACTTCAAAATGAAAAAGGCTATAGCAGCGGCCTTTAAAAGAAATATCAACGGGTGAGTGAGATGCTGGATCAAGGAGTGTGCACCGGGGGAGTTGCTCACATTACTCACATAATATGAGCATCAAACAATTCGAGGGATACAACAACTAGAGGACGACGTACATAATATGCTGTTACAAGAGGTAGATATAACGCAAAATCCAACTTATAGGGACCTGTACAGCTCTTAAAGATTTGCTACAAATCCTTTCCCTTACCAGAGGTTAAGCGCATGATTGTAGTCCCCTTTACTGACACAGAGGTACAGATTCTAAACTGGACAAATGAAAAAAAGTCATAAAACGAAGAAGGATGAGAACAATATCAGAAACGGAACAGATGCTGAAGGAAATTATAGGAGAGAGATAAATAAAAGTGCTAACCAAAAACGGTCTATACATAAATTGGTTGTTGAAATTGAGCGAGACAAAACATATGCAAATATCTTAAAAACACTAAGAACTAAAATCTGTACTGAGCCTGGAGCGAACGAAGATATGAACAACAAGAAGAACAAAAAGCGGCAATTTACTAATCGAAATAAAAAAGGACCAAAGAAAAAAATTATCTTACCGAGGCTATTAAAGCTAGGACTGGCGACTGCGTACATAATACAAGAGACAACAGATGGCGTGAGACATAGTAAATATACAAGACGATATTGAGGCGCAAGATGTCAAGAAGTGTTGGCAAAGCAGATTGGTTGCGCGGATAGAACTGACATGAAACTGCTCTGGATGCGGGAATATGCCGCAGATTTCAGGGTTGCTAGAATGAAAATTCCAGCAAAACATGCCAGAAAGTCGATTGATATAAGCAAACTGAAGCTTAGTGCTATAAACAGTGATTAATTGACATGTAGCTACAGACTTCAAAGGACCAGATGGCACAAATTTTTGTTGGTCATGTGGACAGGAAGGGCATAAGTGCAAAGAGTGTAGAAACCAGCCAATGTTCGATGCGGGTCACGCATTTAGTAAAATGCGTTTGAGCGTACCGAGCCGGAAGTGTATACCTAAGGGCTGATAGTTCATAATCAGGGATGATAGTTCATGATAGATTTAGAAATATTCTATCAGAAATATCAGAAATATTCATTACAGAATTTATTTATAATTTTTTTGTATCCATATTTCGTAACTATTTGAAATTATGTTGTAACTTATTATCACCAGCAGTGACACATCTATTATTAAAGCTAATGTTGTAATGTACATGAAAAGGATGTATGAAGATTACATCAAGCGAAAGAAAATGTAGAAAATGAATGGAACTAAAGTAAACCAAGAGTATTGGGTAAAATATTGACATTAAACGTAAACATTAATAAGTAGCAAGTAGCAAGTGTAACGTAGTTATCAGTTGTAAATGATATCCGTGTTAAATCGTTATTTGAGGTAATTAGAGCAAAATTCATCTTGCGAATAACTCGTCTGTGAATAATGTTTCACATCCACGAAATGCAATAGCTATTAATATAAAGGTTAATGCAGCTTTGTTATGTTTATATAGACAGGAAATTATATAACCGACTTCATTTGTTCTTGTTATTAAATTTCTTAGTACTTTCATACTGTAGACCACACATTCAAGAGGTCTACATTGCTTACATCTATTGCATTAACTGCTAAGATATTCAATCAACTTAATGAAAACAGAGGAAAGATAGAGAATTCCTGACAGGATAATCCTTGACATAAAGAACTGAGTAGACTGCTACCTTGAGGAAACTAGAGAGCTTGGTTCTTAATTTGCTGTAACATTAACTCCAGAAGCTTTAGAAATTACAGTTTGGGAATTAGTAAAATTACTAAGCGGTGTTGTCAACTTGCAACATACGGCGGAGTCTCTCTAACTTTGAGTCTCACAATTTCTCACAAAAAAAGTAATATAGACCTTCGTCTACCGCTGTGTATTTTATACGTTTGATTCCAGGAGTTTCAAAATATTTCGTAGTCAAAGTTGTAGAAACTCCACATTTAATGAATATGGTGTGATTAGCGCTCGCTTTTAGAATAACTACTATGTCTTTCCACAAGATGGGTGGTGTACGATTCCTAGCTTATCTGATAGATTTTGTTGCGAACAGCCGCCCGGTGCCCCAAAGCGCGCGGCCCGTAGCATTTGCTGACGAGAGAATTCTACCACGATTACAGTTCCGGATTAGCAGCTTAGCAAATGCTACGGGCCACGCGCTTTGGGGAGCCTCGCGGCTGTGCGCAACAAAATCTATCAGGTAAGCTAGGAATCGTACACCACCCATCGAATGGAAAGACATAGTAGTTATTCTAAAAGGGAGCGTTAATCACAACATATTAATTAAATCTGGAGTTTCTACAACTTTGACTGTGAATAACCTGAAATTCCTGGAATCAAACTTATTGAATACACTGCTGTAGATGAAGGTCTCGATTACTTTTTTGTGAGAAAAGACTCAAAGTTAGAGAGACCCCACCGTATGTTGTAAGTTGACAACGCTATACCACAATACATACAAATCCTCTAATATTGTCTTCGAACTGTGCGTATAACCTAACCATTTGGAATAGTTTTTTAGTAATTACCAATAAGAAAGTTATTAATGGATATTTAATTTTGTGTCTGCTATTACACGTCGTTCCTTCCACATTATATTTATTTAATTTTTCTTTTGATACGAGGCATCAACAGTGAATTTTTTGCTTGTTTGCAGACTAGTTTTTTCCATAATGTTACAGTTTTGCAGTTCTTAT
This sequence comes from Adranes taylori, assembly GCA_009867245.2. Lineage (NCBI taxonomy): Eukaryota > Metazoa > Arthropoda > Insecta > Coleoptera > Staphylinidae > Adranes > Adranes taylori. Next base: position 6,138 of record WYDF02085229.1, on the reverse strand, counting down.
GTTTCTTTTCTTTTTTTTTTTACTGATCGCTGCGGACTAATACAATATTAATATACTAGATGATAACCCGTCGTAAAACGACTATCCATTACCAGGTCATATTTGATTTACTCAAATGAGTTGGGTTATTTGAACCCTCCAGTCGTTTTTCGTAATTCACACAGAGTAAAGTAGAAAATTAAGTTATATAATATAATCTAACATAATAAAAAAAATTTAATGCACGCCACTGCTAGTATTGAATGTAAACTAAACGTAATTCATGTTTCTTTTAATGCAGTATTCGTACGTACTACAAAAGTACTAACTATCTCACTCGCACATAAATGCTAGTCATATAAATAAAATCAAAAGCGTTCCAGACGGACAGATGGACAGACAAAGCTAGACGTTTATATATAAGTATAATTGTACTGTTTTACAACGTGCATTGCAAAATGCTGTACATGAGAATCCATTTCCGTCGATTTCGTTGAAAGCCTATATTCACATTTGTTCTACTTCAACCTATCGATGTGGTCTTTTAACAAAAGCACTAAAAGATATTAGTTCAAAAATACCAATTTTAAAAAGATTAACACTAGGTGATCTGCCCGTCTGGTTTCGCCCAAATTTTGTATGAAATATGCAATAATAAGGATCAAAAGGTAGAGTGTCGTAACCAAGCTTACGGACCAGTTTTGAGATTAAATACGTTAGAAACGAGAATAATGACTATTGCGTGGAACCAAATTTTAGAAAACTTGCAAAGCTACTAACGCTTCGCTGCAGTTGCCCGATCTCTTTATAAATCATTTTACGAAAACGCAAGCGAAATTCAAAGTTCGGCCATTTCAATGATTCTACTACGATGATGTAGAAGATCAAATATATGAAAAGCAATTTGAATTTCAGGTGTTTATTATCGTAATTGATAATGTACTGTCTGTATTAACTGAATGCATGGAAGCGTACCATCAATGCGTATGGAAGCGTATTTGGAATACTTCGGCAATTAAAATTTTTAACAGCAGAAGAGATCTTGAAAAGAATTTCAATCATCGTCAGTACTTACCCAGACCATGTGGAAGACAGTCTCGGCAATGAATTTGTGCAGTGCACTAAGCTTCTCAAAACAGATGGGGCTAATGCTATTGACAGCATAAAGCATGAGGCTTCGTAACTTCAATTTTATAAACTTTTAACGGAAAATTCATAAGCACTGTAGCGGAGAACGTCCTGTTAAGGAACATAAGGGACAAGAACGGCTGAATGACCTCACTTTAATGATCTGAGAAAATGATTTACTTAAAAATATTGATTTGACTAGTGGAGCAGACTGGATCAATGTGTTTATGTAGTATCAGTGGCCTGTATAATTTGCTGGCCGTAGTTCGGATTTGTTAAGGATATTTCGCGAATCGTGAAGAGGGTGGTTAATTAATGTCTACATACAGCTATTAGTTCATGCAAAATGAAATACTGTGATGAATTTTAGTAACGCGAGTTTACTATTAATTTGAACTAACAACATTTATAAAATAAAATTATTATATGAGAATATATGATTTAATTGAATTTGACTGGTGGAGAATAATAAATTATTTAATAAATTATGAATATCTTGTCGGTAGAGCCGAGAGACTAAGTTAGTCTATTGTAGACTGAACTGGAGCGTAGGTTACAATCGCGAGCGAAAATTACCCTTTGACTTTTGTAATTCAGTAAGAGCAAAGAAACGCAGGTGCAATTGTAAACTTTCAATTGACAAACATCCAAACTTCTTATAGAGCGAAAACCAAGTTAATATGATGAAGGCTTCAACGAGAGTGGTTTATGTGGATTCTTTAATGATCATGATTTGAGTTATTGGCTAAATACAAGCGGGCGGTTTATGGCCCATTCAAATGCGTCAAATACACTCCATTTTGCGAGCTATTCCTATAGTAAAAAGTGCGCTGAATAGATTAGAAAATATCTCGCAAGCCGAAGGGAATTTACTTTAGAGCTATACGCTATGGAAAAATACCTCATATCCAAAACTGGTACAGTTCTTGACTTACGATATATTTCTTCGCAGAAATATCTAGTAAGCCAACATTTGACCCGACAACACTCTGTGCAAGGTGTGTGGGATAGGAGGTTTTCCCCACGCAGATGTTTCCCACGCAATACGAGGACATCACCTGTCATGAATAAAAATTATCAAGGAAAATAATAATGATGAATTATGAAATGAAGGCGGGTCAACTGTTGATGTACTTATCTACAAAAAAGCTTTATGAGGATGATGAAAATAAACTTTACCAAATAAAACTTTTATCCGATAAGGTTTAAGGTTTTTTACCAAATAAAAGCTGTGTGAGTGGTAATTTTGTTGTGAACAGAATGAACAACAGGTTATGAAATTTGTAAGTTTCGGTCTGTCCCGTAATTTTAATAGCCAGAAAAGTATTATCTAAGTTAGCAAAAGCAAGCACAATATCCATATTTCAATTGAGTATAATGTCATTAATTTTACTTCTAGATCTTGACCTGCGACCAAATATGCTGAAGGATAAACAAAAATTAATCAGCTTCTGCGAGAGTCGTATGGGTTAGGATTCTTAATTTTGATAGCAAATATAAGTTGGGATTTTGAAATTAAAAATGTTGATTTATAAAACTATATCTATTAACTAAACAACAAAATCGGTGAAATGCACAAGTTTAACGTTTTATGAACGATGTAAAGGACTTAAGTGGAAAATAAAAGGATTTATGATTAAAGTCAGAAAGCTTTTGATATGTAGTTTATAATTGATTCAATGTCTGAATGCCTTTAAAAATTCTCATTAATTTATTTTTAAACTTATCGCTTGTAACCCTTTTTATTCTCTCTACAATACTTAGACAACAATTTTAAAAGAAATATTTGTAGATCATCATATAATTGCAATTCTCAAATGTTTAATAATAAGAAAATGCCTATATATTTCGTATTTGCTAATAATCTACTAGAATTATTTAAAAAACAATTTATTGAAACGTGCGCAAAATAATTTATATAGAACATTTAATTACCATATCATGTATTTAATTTTAAAATAATTATGCAAGTACTTTATCAAAATATACGAGGAAGGTTAAAATAAATAAATATACTACACAACATAGAGTCCATACCGACTCTGCAATCTTATGAAGATATTTAAGCGTACTAATTACTTCAATCTGATTTTGTAATTGTAGCATTAAGTTTGAATAACACTGATCCAATTTGCAATGAGTGTGATGAAGTAATTCTTTTTGATGAGCATGTCTGCCTGCTTGCAAATTCAGGTAAGCATTACAATATAGAATACCTAGCTACATGAACCAATTAAAACTAAGCACTACTAATTAGTTGCTAATTAGAACTCTGAGATACTAGAAATTTTATTGTTTACGCAATATTGTTTCCAACGTTTCAGGTGATGGTGATAGTGCATTATCATGCGTATAATTGATAAAAACTACCAATCTGTATCTCAGCTGAAGCGATAGCTATCGAGAATAACGATGTTGTTAATGCTGACTTTCGTTAACAGACTACTGTTAACAAAAGTAAGTAGTTATTGCTATTTCAATAGAAATCATCCTTTTACTGATATATTTAAACCAATGCAAACTTAAAATTAATCGTACATGGTCAGTCAGCTATAAATATTAGTCAACGTAATCCCTTCTTCTTAGGAGGAGAGGTTCTCCCATAGGCTGAAGAGGCTGACAAATTCTAAAGCCTCAATAATAAATTCACCAAGGTCGTCATGAATAAAATTCCAACAGGGAGTGGAGTTTAGTGGGTAAAAATCCCACAGTTGTTGGATTCACCGGGCATCCTTTCTCTTTTGAAGATTCTCCACTTCCTACGCAAAACAAAAAAAATAAAAAATTTCCCACTTCGGATTATACCTAGTAACCAAGTATATTGTGTCATTATTTTCAAATATTGAAGAACACTTGGAGACAAGAATGCAAAAGAAGAATGCAAAAGAAGCGTACATGGGTTATAGAAGATCGCGAAAACGTGCGTACCAGGACACACCACGAGAAGATAGACAGCTTGGTGCATCCTGTACTTCTGTGAAGTGTGTACGAAGGAATAATCTACGGTGTGCACAAATAACGACAAGCCAACGCTGGTACAAATTTAGCGTATTCTAGAAACAAACAAACTAGGATCAGCGAAAGACATTTGTTGCCAAACATCTAGAGCTAAAACCAAAATGGAAGACTTACACAGAAAATACGAGCTATCGAAACAATACACTAAAGTACTTCATAACTATTGAAGGATAGAAGTTAGATGTCTATAAAACCTTTTAGTTGAGTTTACTGTTCATTTATGGTTTAAATAGAATGAGAATGTCTCTGTGAGATTGTCTAACAGTTCACTATTCAATAATAATTTCAATAATTTTTTTTAATTTTTGGAATATTGAAAATATCAAATTTTCGTCATTTTCTTGTAATAATGTTCAGACTGTTTGGTGTTTAAAGCTCTTTTGTCTTTAATAATTAACCAACTGAAACCAATGATTGTTTGAAGTAAACTGCTGAAGTAAAAGCTAAAAGCAACTTGATGCGATTTCGCTGTCCGCGGAGTAGGCATACATGAAGACCTGTGATTCATGGATTAGCGAATTTGTGCATGGGCAAATTCAAACATGCCAAGGCGGTCTAGCGTGTCAAGCGGAGCAAACTGCCCTGTCAGCAACTTCCCAAAAGGGACTCCGGACATCAGAACTGTCTTCGGCGTAAGCAAATATGGGGAGCGGCGAATATATGGGTTAACAGATTTGTGCGTAAGCGATTTCTAAAGTACATGACCGTCTGACTTGGGAAGCATGACAAGCTGTCCGGTTAGAGATTTCATAAAAATGAGTCCGGACAGCAGAGCAGCCCAAGCCGTGAGCAAATATGGAGACTCTGATTGCGGTTTTAGTCATTCATTTGTATATATTGAGTAGGCGATTTATAGGGAACACTAATTTGGGTCAGTGTTTAATGCTTAACGCATTCAAATACATTGACCTGTTCTTTTTTAATCGAACATAGCAAATAACATTTCATTCTGTTGTATCCAATTTGGATTGGATAATGCATGGAATATTTACTAGTATTTGTAATATTTCTTGTTCATACATATATAACTAAGCAGAATACATAGTTATTTCTAAACTGTCAAATCTCTTAATTTATACATAAATGCACTGTTAATTTAGAGTAATATGTTATATACGTATCACATAAGTGCATGATTTAAGCGTTTATGCAACATCTGTTTGAGTTTGATAATAAAGACTACAATGAAGTGTATACAAATGATATCTCTTTAATAGTCATTAAAAGAAATGATGAGTATTATTACTTGTGCAATGGAGTTAAATTTCTTGCACATTCAAATTTTCTGTTAATGAAACTGTTTAAGTCAATTAAACATAATTGATCTTACACATTAAGTGCACTTGAATATTTTATTTATATTGTGGGATTGTTTAAGAACCAGCATGATACTAATTTATATACAGCGTAGCCTGAATAATAATGCAATAAGTAATAAATATCGCACAAAATATAACAAAAACAATATGGAATTATATTAATCACAAAAAGCTTAAAATATAAGGAATGATAATATTCAATTAACGGATGAATTAAGAGAGATTTCATGAAGACGGTGTATGAAATTTAATCAAATTGCTCAACCTTTTCGTCTCAGAGTACAATAGATTTTTTAATACAAATTTTTATCTGTTTAGATTAATTTAGAATAATTCTGCTATTAAAATTAAAATTATTTATTTAAAAATTATTAATTTGATTTAATAGAATTAAAATAAATCGGAAATTAATAGAATTGTTAATTATTTATTAAAATTGAAATTTAATTAATAATAATAATAGTAATAATAATAATAATAATAATCGCAGGGCAGTTTTTGTAGGTCAGCTGATAACTGTTGGGCCACTATAGCGTACCCACTTACCCGAATCGCTTAAGGGAGGAAGAAGATCGTATACCTCCAATGGACTGCTGACAACAAAATGGAGCACATTTCTTGCCGGCCACTCCCTAGCCCTTAAACTGTGAAATACCCTTGGGTTTGTGGGCAGCGGCACAATATCTCCCGCCGA
>WYDF02085218.1:0-11039 GCA_009867245.2 Adranes taylori | reverse complement strand
ATGCATGTCCTTTTGGTGTCCAGAATAGTCACGTACCATATCGTCCTGACTACAGTATCCTTTCTTTTGCCACCTCACTCCGCTGAGACCAAGAACTTCTCTTCCAACTCTACGTAATACCTAATATATAGGTTAAATTTTACCATTTTTCTAGATATATTAGAATAAGTGATCAAATTTCCAAAAAATGGTCAACGAAACCTGTGTTTAGGTATGTTATTACAACGATTCTTGTTTCTGCGTTAAATGTCTCACTCCTCTATTTAAGTGGGTTTGAAGAAAGCTTCACCTAATAGTTAAGTATGGTAAATCTTATGGTTTAGTTACGAGAGGCATCTTGAGAGCAACTTGTCAATGAATATAAATGTGTAGTCTGAATTGGCTTGTTGTGTGTTTGGACAACTATGTGACTGGGATAGGTTTTGTAGGTTTAGCTTTACATACAATATTTTAAAAAGAACCTCGTCCAAAGATAAATCTTCAAAACTGTCACATAAAGTAAGCCGTTGGAATTTATTAATCGTCGAAACATCAGCGATTTTTATATCACACTCGGAAAATATGTTAAAGAATATTATGATGAGCAATAAAAGCAGATAACGCTATAAACGCTACCACTGTTTTCACGGTGGCGGGTTAACGCAACACTTCTCGCAAAGTATACCATACACAAAATGAGTACAAGTCGTTGACAGCGTTTATGTTTTGGGCATGGGTAGCGAACGGGATATGTGTTATTCCATTCACTGTGGTATGGTAATGTATGTTTGTGTATGTGCACTTTTAGTAAAATCGTGCAAATTTACTGCGTCACCACTACAAACCTTTCTGCAGCGTGTGTTGTTTTCGAATGCAGGACCGCAGTTTATACAAATAAATTTATTAGGCACGTTCTGCTCATGAGTAAAAAACACTGTGTAAGCAAAATATTTACATAGGGAAGGGTGTTACAAAAGATGATTTATAATCAGTTTTTCTTTTCAAATAATTTTTATTTATATATACTAATTTGATGAGAAATAGCCAAGTGAAAATTTATTCAGTTATTTATTCCGAGCGTCATATGGAAACATAAACTAATTCTAAAAATTTTATATTAATGCAAAAAATTGAAGCTTTGTCTAAAGAAGAGGAGTGATTTAAATATTACTGCATTAAGCTTTCATAACTATCTAGAGCTGTACTCGAAACAAGTTCGTCAAAAATGCTAGCAAAAAACACAACGAATAAGGATACGCCATAAGTTTAATATCATATTTTTTTAGCTGTCATTCGGATTAATTTCCTGTGGAAGTATAATAAGTGAGAAAATGAGTTAGCGGCTTAACTAGGACATAAAGAAGATTAAACAGAGGTATCAGTGACAAGTAAAAGAGACACCTGCAAACAATAGCGGATCCAGCGCGTCGTCTTGGGAGGGGCGGTTTAATGATATATTTTTAACGAATATTTACAAAATAAATGTCACTCAGCCCGCAACATTTTTGATGACCAAAAAAAAAGGTCTCATGAGATTTATTAATAACAAGTTATCGGACCGCAACAGTTTTGGTGACTAAAAAAAGTCTTATGACATTAGTTACATGTTAGTTAAAATCTAAACTCATCAAAACTTCATTCTTGCTGTTCTAGCGTCTGATTTTGGGGGAGCGAAGTTTGTTAAAATCAAACATCAGCCATAGGTTCTTTATCGCTGTTCAAAGTGCTGGCTTGGGGGAGAGGGGGCGGGGGCTGCCGTTCCTATCGCTCCCCCCTTGAACCAGAAAAAATAAGAAACATACATTATATATGTCAAACTCTAGTCACTCTATAAATTATATAATGTTTTAATAAATTTCTTTTATCATAAGTCTCATTTTTATGTTAACAATAAATAACTAGACCAACAAATGATTATTCCAATGCCACCGTAACTATACGCCAACTAATAAATATTCAAATGATACAAATTTAAATTTGCTTACCATAAAAATAAAATACTTTGTTCTGTAAAATATAAATTGTTCGACAAATGCATAATTAATTATATTTTTCTTTAATAAAAATAATCCACCAAATGCCAGAAAAGTTACGTCCAAATTTTTTTTACTAAAATTGACTAACTTTAAAATTTTGAAAATAATTTTTTTCTGAGATTATAAATTATATTCCGCGCAGTTTTAATTGTCCCAACAGATTTGTAAATAAATCACACTATAAAAATTCATACACTAAAAAATTTACACAGAAAAAAAATTACACAATTTTACCCGCCTCTTCCAACATATATGTCAATTATGTTGGAACCGAAACAAACGTAAAATTTTCGGGGAAATTTTACAAATAATTACCCGGCGAATCCACCATATATGTATATCACATATATTTTGGGCGTAGGAGGTTAACTCCGACGTGTGGTAAAAGCGGAGATGATTTTGTTATGGGGTACGTAGCGTCCCCTGCTCTTACCTTAGAGGTACTACGATCCTTTATTACTTTATACGAATGCACTTCTAACAAAGTTATTATTTTAGTTGTTGACGCAGAATGTTCTAATAAATTTGACAATTCTTTCATGATTTTTACGAATAAAGTAAATTAAAATTGTTCAGTAACTGAATTTATTGATCAACATAATTCAAAATAAATCTAAATAAATACAAAAGATCATTGTGCTTTGATCTAAAAAGAATAATGAAATAAGTTTGTGAGCAGCGGCAGAACTGTAAATATTTTGTTAAATACTTGTTCGGATCTGAACTAACAAATCCATTTTATTTGACTATTTGAAAGCAGGAAAAAGTATTGATTTGTTTTATTAATTATGAGGTCTTGATTATTTTATTTTATTTATTTGAAAGAACGAATATTTTATTTACGGTGTGTATGTCTTTCTTAAACGGCCAATGCATTTTTATTTAAGTTTTAACAATTCTTTCATTTTCTACGTAAATTATAGAGACTATCGACTATCGTTAAGGGTTGGCGTTACCATTAATTATTTAGGCCCAGGAGGCATGATTATATATGAACGGTACGCCTACCTTAGCAACCTTAGCTTTTACCACACGGTTCAGTATAGTGTTCTATTCTATTTCTTTTGGGCTAACTAAAGAATTAAAATGTTCTAATTTTAATCCCCTAGTTAGCCCAAAAGAAATATAATAAAACACTACACTGAATAAAACACTAAACACTAAATCAAGTGCTACATCAAGTACAATACTAAAGTCTTTTCACCAAGACACTACCGCTGTTCCCATTAAGGTTTATGGATTATTTCTGAAAGGGCGGAAACATGTTTAACTTGTGCGCCATTGAAGCAGTTGCGAAACTCCTTCTTTGATGAAGTGTGCCATTTATACCGACTCTCCTACATGTTGTGTGCCAAAATGACGACGTGAACAGGATTGCTCAGCACAGTGTGAAGTTGCATACGTTTTTCGTTACAATTTGCTTAAAGCTGTAATAAATGCGTGTTACAATAGTGCCTACACCTACAGATTTTGTTGATAATGGTATAACTATTGTGACGAGGTATTTTATTGAACAATACGAAAGTGATCAAGTGATAAGTACATGCACAGTTAATACGTAAACATGATTTGAAACCAGATATACTATTCTTGCCAGATGAGACACAAACTGATCATAAAGTGCAATTACAAATGGAACCATTTTATATAAAGCCAGTCAGAAGTCAGATGCATTCAAACAAATAATCATGTTAGTGTTGAGGGCGACGATGAAAAAGTTTAGTCTATCAAAGTCGGAAAGAAAATAAATCTAAGAGAAGTGAACGCAAAATGTACTTTAGAACCATGAATACAAGCACCATGGAGAAAGTAAGCAACAGAAAGTAACCAGGAGAAATAAGCATATAAGCAGAAAGTAACCAACACTTCTTTAGAATAGCAAAGACTAACAGCTGAGAGTAGATCAAAGAGCTAAAGGCGAAGCTGAAATAGTTGCCGAAACTGCATTATTCAAAGAATCAAGCAGATCGAAAACAATTAGATCATTGAATAAAAATGATTTTGAAGAAACGTCTGATTCATTAATTCATGATTCAATTAGTGATAAAGAAATGAAATTTAAACAGCAATAACCTTAAAGGTATACTAGAGGCGAAGAGGCATATTACACAGATAGCGTACATGATTTAAACCCTTTGAGCTATAATAAGATGGAACAGGAGGTATTAGCATCGATTCATTGCCGATGCTAGCTGATTTCACATGAATAATGAATTTAGATAATCTAAATTAGAAACAACGAAAGACAGCGAACAAAATTATGGGAATTCAAAAAAGACGTTAACACCAAGAAACGTTTATTTCCCGAACACACATTGTTTCTAATTTTCAAAATTATTTGAAAAAAAAAATTATTGGATGATGAGAAGTGAAAATTTATGGTACAAAGAAAACATTAAGTTTAAATCTTCGCGCCAATTTGTGATTAGTTCCAGAATTAATTCAAATCTTTATGCATGAAACCACCATTTTATGGGCCTAAGCGTAGATACCCACTAAGCTGCGCAAGTTGCACATATTTTTCATAAGTTGCAAAGACGTTTTTGTACTTTGCACACAAAACTTTCCCTCTGAGCTACTGTTTTGTTTTTTGCGCACACATTTTTATTTTTTTTATACAGACCTTCTTTCGCAACGCGCAATCAAGAAAAAAATTAGAAGGAGAGTTAGTTCAAAGTTTTAATCATTTTTGGGCTCATGCCGAAGATAAAATTGACTTTTTTTTAGAAATAGTAAAAATGAACTGTAATTTGGACTCAACAGTTTTCCTTAATTTTTTCAATTCTAATTATTGTGTCTCAATACAATACAACACAAATCACATTCTTACCGACATTCGTAACTTCACAAGAATCATTCGATTTTCTTACTTTATTTTTCAAATCTTTTTCTCGCATTTACGTTAATAAGTCTCCCTTCCATTAACTGTGGATTCGATGGAATCAAGAGGAAACCGCCGTCAACCGCTAAGCCAGTGAGAGACTTTATCTCCAACAGAGAGTTAAGTTCAACATTCAGTGGGTCCTGAAGTCAAACATCGTCCAACATCTTCAGGTATATTTTCGGCGACAGCGATTAAGTTCCATATATTTTCATCACACGATTCTACTCAATGGCTGGCTGGATGATATCCACATCATCATCAACAGTAAACCTCACGACAGTTTAATCCAAGCAGCACCCATATGAATACATCTGAAAATTGACGAGTAGTAGATGTTCCGCTCAAAGCCATCCTCAGGACCAAAGAACAATTATAAGAAAAATCATTTTATATCTAGATCGCTACTCGGTTGTCTTAACTTCTTCTGAAGGGATATGGAATGAATACCTAACAAACGTTTTAATTATAATTAGCTTCAATCAACATTGTCAGTCAATTAAAATCGCGAATAGACTCATACCAAGTATTAAAAATATTAAGATGAGTAAACCTTATGTGTGAGAATTATACGTTAAAAAGAAATAAGGAAAGCAGTATGGTGGTTATACAAAGAGAATCATACCATAACCACGATCCTGATTTGATAGAGAATAAATTCTGTAACATAATCAGCACTCAAAAATAAACAGGAATTAGTGATAAAACTTTTGAATACATCCGAGAAATTAAAATTAGCATACCTCGACTATCCCCGAATAACGAGTAGATATGTGGCTATACTTGTATTCAAAAAGAAGGAAAATAGGTTTTCATACAATATTTATAAAAAACTGACAGCCCAAACAGGGTGTGACAATATTTTCATTCAAAATTATTTTGGAAGAATTTCTAAAATCATACGGATCGATTGTGTAACTGTATTTTGCAAAATACAATTTCATTTATATACTGAGAAGTTAAAATTCTTTATATTTATGAAATCCTTCCCTGCTTTAACGCTTTTAACGATCAACAGTTTACAAAACGCACAGCCCAAGCTTGCTATTAAATTGTGATTTTGACCCTCCAGAAACTGTACAACCTATTTGCATACATATGTACCAAACGTACTCAAATCTTTATAGGCGTCGGTTACGGGTTAGGCAGAGACGCGGAGAACTCATTTACGGGACCATTTTCGTGCAAACCACCTGAACTCATTTTTATATATAAACAGTTTTATGTTATAATTTCATACCGCTTCTTTTTTACTTTTCCGCAGAATAATTTTGGGAAAAATTATATATCAACGAGAATTCATCATATTACGTAGTTGCTGAAGTAAAATGGGTGGAACAAAACTCGGTTAGTCCTTTGCTTTAAATATACATAATTTAAACAATATGCACGTAGTTGTTAATGTAGTCAGTAGATTGTCAAATGAACTCTAAAGGTTTTGTGGGCTAAACAAAATAGGCTGTTTAAATACGGGTGAATTCTATGTGCTTTTACATATGCTATTGCATAAAGTTGCATTTACAATTAAATAAATCTAAAGTTTGGAAATGGTTCGTCTCTTCTGTACAAATGTTAGAAAACTTGTTAATGTAAAATAACATTTTCGTATCTAGTTTGGAAAATACAATGAGTAATAATATTTTAATGATTTTGTAACTTGAATTAAAATTCTAAACATTTGATTCTCTAACGATGTTATAATACATTTACAACTTTCATTTGGTTTAATGTACACTCATTTTAATCCTTTCGAGACTATTGGGACCAAATATACCATCATGTTTGTTGTGTTACACTATTGGGATATACGCATCCAATTGGAGCTTATGTTGATGTAGTCGCAATGTACGAATCCAACAAGCGCGCTACTTATATACTCTATACCAGGGGTCGGCAACCTTTTTCGGACGGGGCCATTTTCAGAATAAAATTTTTTATGCGGGCCGCACATTCAAATGTAACTTAAATAATGCTTTTATATCATACACGAGTATAAATATTATTAAAAATAAATATAGAAAAAATTTATTTTTTATTGACATGCTATAATAACAATAATATCAGAGAACAAAAATTTTACAATTCTTAAAAGGGAAAAAAAAAGAAAATACAATTCCAATTACATATGTATAAATATGTAAATATAAAATTATATTGGTGCTTTGGCGGGCCGCGCAAAAAGTTGCAAAAGGCCGCAAGTTGCCGACCCCTGCTCTACACCATTATTTTAGCAACATTGGGGGTGTGGAGTAATATACAAGTAATATTTTTGGGTTCAAACTATCTGCTCTTGAGGACTAACCTCAGAAGATAATATCGCCCAAAAATAGTCAACATAACTCTATATACATGCCCACAGAAGTTCATTTCTGTAATCTAACACATTCAAGGCTTATCAACTTATGAGATGTAACGATTGGCTGTGATTTTGATTCTTTATGATTTCCAGAAGTTGAGAGAATTTCCTTGTTAAAATTTGTTTTGCAGATTCCCATATCATTTCAAATTGATTATATTGACAATGATATGATGGCAATGTTAAAACAGTGGTCCAAAACTGTGTGCTATTTCGTCCAGGCAATAAGTTTTTTTTTTTGTTTTATGCTGAAAAGATATTTGAAGCAAAGTTGATTTTAAGTCTTCATCATCAAAATATATGTTTTTTTTGTCTAAGCCAGTTGCTTATTTCTTCCTTTTCTATGAAGACGTAGGTTGTTTTTCACGAAGTTGCAAGTGATAAGAAGAGTTATCCATAATAAAATGATTGACGGCTCTATTAAATTTAGAACCAGACAAATCATTTGTCACAAATTTCGTGGTTCATTGAGTGATGACAATCTGATTTTTTTAAGTGCTCGTAAATAACAAATTACAAGTCTATATAAAGCCACTTGTACTTAAAATAATAAAACGTTTGTCATTTGTAGACACTGTGTTGTACAGTTCCGGCTGTCGTATATCCAATTTTTAGCTGTCCAAAAACACAAATTGAAAAGGGTTTTCATGTTTCACGTTTATCACATAATTTCGAAGATTTCTTGGAAATCTGAGAACCTTGAAATTATCTTGTCAATGAAATGTTATATTCTCATCGCACTTGAGTGTCTTCAACCACGATTTGTACAAACTTCCAAACGAAATTTTAGAATCATGTCTCAATAATTTGATACAATTTTACAAAAAAGGAAAAAATTTGTTTAAATTCTGACCAAGATATAACTAATGCGATTGTGAAAAAATTGTTTAAAAATAAAATGTATTCTAAAACTTTTGACATATTAATATCTAACTGTATTTGTTGAACACAGCTTTATGTATGTATAATAGTTTTAGGACGAATACTTCAATAATTGTCTTCACCAAAGATAATTTTTTAATTTGTAAGTTGTGATATTTCATGGCGGGTATAAGTTTGTTGAATACTGACTTTGAGGCTTAAGAATCGCGAACCAGTTCCGTAAATGCGCTGAGTTGGTTACAGAGCTGATACCATCATACAGTCAAAAGTAGCACCAACTTGGACACCAAAAGGATGACAAGGAACAAATATCGAGACATAGTAGTTTGTCACTCGACCATAAGGTAGAGAATTTTAATTGTAATTTATTTCATATATGTTTTGTCGGATTTAAACATGACTTTTCCAGGTTGTATGTGAATGTTTTCTTTTAATGCAGTTTCTAAGTTGAAAATCTCGCTTATCCTTAGTTTGATGGTCTGGAGCAAATGAGATGTAGTAATCCGAATCGTTACAAAATCAAAGACCAATGTTCAAGACAGATTTTTTATGTATTGCCTTCTTTTTAGGTTTGTTTTCGTATTGATTTCGAATACAATTTGGCTGTTATCTCTATGTTCAATAAGGAAAATATTTTGTCAGTGGTCATCTTGCACTTTTTCTTGAAACGGAATAACTTTGTTTCATTTCATCTGCTTTATCTACACCTCCTTTCATTTGGTTATAAAATGTTATTATATGTGCTTTTCTCTTTTTTCCTGTAGATACGTCAATACTATCAGCGTTCTTGCCAACATGCATACTTGATAAAAGTGTAGCAATTTTTCCTTTCTTCGGTACATACGAAAGTAAAGCAGCTTCATCAGAAAAACCAAATAAACCAGTATTGGTATGTCGAGTCTTTGCTACAATAAATTCCGGTGGTATTTCTTTTTTGTTTTTTTCGTATAGTACCAACCATAATAATATTTCGTGATAGTAATGATTTCATCAAGGACCATCTGGTTGTTTTTTGTCTGGTGGACTATTACTAACGACAAAAGGACCATCTGGTTGTTTTCCTACGTAACTTTACATATTCAGTGTGTAATAGCTGTAGGCATCCGCTAAAGAAAATATTTTTATACCATATCTAGCAGGTTTATTTTTTATGTACTGTCGAAAGCTACATCTCCGTCTAAATGCTTCAAACATTTCATCAATTGTTGCATACTCTTCAATGATAACGTCCGTTTTGCAATTACTGACAAATTCTTCGAACACCCAACTAATTGGAGTTTATCGTATTTTTTTCTTTCTGCACGATCGAGCACGTCATCAAAACGTAAACACCGTAACACAAACTCAAATCGCTTCAATTACATTACGTTTCGAAACATTTCTATCCCTGTTCCATCAATAGCCCACAAATTAGCAACGTGCGTGTAAGACACTCGCAATGCTTCTGCCAAGTATAACAAACCAAAGCTTTCATTTCCAGAATATTTGTGTCTGTAGCATCTCGTTCTCGCACGCACTGCATACGTACTTTTGCAATATAAATGTTTGTGCACCGAACTATTTCAGTCATTATCTTATCAGTAAAAAATAGCTGCCAAGCATCTGCCTGCGAATTTGCATTTTAAGCATCCCTCTAACCTCCTGGTGTAAAATTAATAACATTTCTCGTTACTCTTTTAGTGTCGGCCGATGGAAGTTGACGCCATTTTGTCGTTTTATCGCGCCCATAGTAAAATCGATTTAAATCAAAAAGAGGTATATCATCGTTAGAATCCTCACCAGAATCGCCTGATTGTTCAGTATCGGAAAAATGATCACTAACATGTACATTGTCTTCGTCAGCTTAACTATCGTTTACAGGTACTTCCGCTTCTGATTCTATTTCTTCCCACAACATTTGTAAACGTGCTACTTCTTTTTCGTAGTTACACACAACAAACAAAAATTAAAATATAGTATTAAACTTTATAATTTTATAAATAATAAATGAGTGTGCAATGATAGCTTCATCGGAGTAGAAATTAAAATTTAAATCAATTCAATTATAAAACGTTACCATATAAAAATATAACAATAAAACATAAGAAAAATATTTTTATGTTTTATTATTATATTTTTATATGATAATTGGATTGACTTCAATTTTACGCTATCATTGAATAGCGAAACGTCACGAAAATTGTAATTTATAGTCTTAATTTATTTTGTCCACAATATATATCACTCATTTATTTTATTATTAATTACAGACTGGACATGATTGCTTTCAGTATTATAATTTTATGTATTACTTACCGAAAAGTATAAAATTTTACTGAAAAATTTTGGTACAAGATAAATTGGGTTTCGGCACCAGTCGCTTAACGGTCAAAACGACCGAACACAAAACTAAATCTCTACAACAGCCACTTCCCACAAGATCAAGTACCGTTTCCCGAAATAGGCACCCTCTTCCTCCAGATATCATTAACATGATACGAGAGAAAAGACGAATTTATCGTAGATACATTGCTCAAAGAGACCTGCCATTAAATCTGAGTGGAACAGACTCAATGCTCTTATTTGGCGCAACATAATTGCGTATAGGGAGGAGTGCTGGGTTGAAGCCACGTCAAAACTCGATTACCGCAATGGCAAACAATTCTGGCAAAAATTCCAACAACTTACGGATCAAAAGACTGTTCCAAAATCCCACTTGACAAATAGTCAGGGAGAAATTCTAAACAACTCCACTGATAACGCTGAGCTTTTCGCTGACTTTCTGGAAAACACTTATAAAGTACCTAACAACGTACTTTTCGAGCCCAATTTTTTTGAGGAAACAAACATCCTGGTAAACGATTTGTCCATTCGCCACACACCACTCATAGATTTTCCTGAACAGGACGACATTCTATATCCTATC
>WYDF02085217.1:0-24354 GCA_009867245.2 Adranes taylori | reverse complement strand
ATAAGAGTGGGATAATAGCAAGAAAAAAACAATACATGTATATATATATATATATATATATATATATATATATATATATCACATAATAAATAATGCTTATTCAGATTTAACTCTCATTTAAAGTTTCTAAATAGACAGATCGTCAGGACCGCATTTATACATTTGGAGGCCCTAAGACGAACAATATTTGAGGCTCCCTTTATTGAAAATTCATTTTCTCGAGATGCGTTTGATAAAGCTCATTACGTACTAAAACATAGAATGATTGATAAAAGATTTTTGTTTGAATGCCAAATATTAGCTATCTAATGAAAAAATATTTCAACAAGAATTCAAAACTTTATTGCAAAAATTAATATTTTTACAAAATTTTCTATCTACATTTCTCCTCAGAAAATTCACCAATTAGTGAATCTAAGTCAAGGAATTTTAATTTGTCAATATTGCTGGATAATAAAGACAAATTATTCAATATCCATTTAGTCATTGCAGATCTGAAATTAGTTTTGATCACTTTTAATTTCGAAAAATTTCTTCCTCCAGTGCAGTTGGTTTTCATGAAGCATAAAAATTCTTAAAATAGTTTCAACATTTGAAAAAGCTACCTTAATATAGAGATATCTTTAATTGTCTTGTAATTAAAGACAATTAATTAAAGACAATTAAAGATATCTTTAATTGTCAAGGCCAAATAATGTAAAGGAAATTCTTCATTTAGATCGTTGATTTTGATGAATTTATGGAAATCTGCAATTTCGTTGAATGGTGCATCATCAATATCTCATTCGTATGGTTTAACTATATTATCCATTCTCCATTTAAGCTTTCAATTTTAGATGTTAAAATTGATTAAAAATCCAGAACTTTTATAAACTTCAAAATAAGAATTAGCATGTTTTTTCAAATTTGAATCAATGCTTTCAAGAATATAGTGTTTTTGAAATGATCTTCGGCAGTCGATGTTGCATCATTTATCTGAGGCTCATCTGGAAATCGTTTTCTTTAATTCGTTGCCTCTTTATGGTGTAATCTGTGTCTGGAAATAGATTTTTAGCCTCTTCCTCTACTATGCCAAATTGGGTTTTCAAAGAAACAACAAATTCAGTAAGGAATGAATATAAAGTTGGGCATGTACCTAGTGTGATATATGAGTCTTGCAAATTCTTCGAAACAGCATTAATTATCTCGAAAATTTTGTTCCAAAAGAACAGTAAACAAAGCAAAATCTAATTATTCAAACTTTACAAGCAAATTTTCAGCATTTGCTCTCGAATTTCCGTCAAAATTTTCAGCTTTAATAATTTCACATGAGCTTTTAAAAGATTTCCATAGTTATTATAAATTACTTTGGCTGCATCTACTCGACCACTCCATTTTGTTTTTGACAATATATTCACAGTTCGATCGAAAGTTTTTCAAGAACAGTTCATCTTTTGGTGGACGATGAAAAGTAATTTATAGATTTATAGATTTCCTGATCTAATGTAAAATAGTTTAATGAATGTTCAACGAAATTAAGTTGATTAAGTTGCGCATCGCATGAGAAAAAAGTGGATTATCGTTTTTCTCTAGAATCTTAGCCATTACATTTTACTGTAATATTCATGACATTATCATAAGGTTATGTCCTACAACCACCAAAATTATATGAACTACGTCTTCAAATGTCAGCTAAGTCTTCTCCAGCGTGATTGCCAATTTTGACAAAACTTACGAAACGTTCAACTGATTTAAATGCAATTGGATCAGATATCTGGCAATAAACATAATTGATTCTTGTGAGAAATAACTGGGGTTGATTCAGCTGATATACAGAAAAAATTAGATTGCGTATTGTCCGCAGAAATTGAAGCCAAAACTTTATAGCTATTAAACTTAGTAGTTCCTTACAAACAGTTTTTGATAGATAAAATGTTCTTCCAGAACATTAATAATTACAACAAGTATTAAGTTCAACCTGACACGTACTATTGCTGTTACCAGGATTAGAAAACTACAACTTTAGGATGCAAGAAATGACTGCCGCAAAAACACATTTGAATACAAAGTAATTTTTTAAAAAGTGCCCTAAAGAAACAGATATTAAATATTTAGAAAAAAATATATGTACGGACGTAAGCATAGCATAAATTTTTCAAATAGAGAGATAATTTTTCAAAGCAAAAGAAGTTTAGATATATAGAAAAAAATTCTATGTACACGCTTAAGCATAGATTAAATTTTTTAAACTTCAATATGGTAGGAAATATCAAAGAGAATTATTCTAGCGTTGTAAATAACAAAATTATTATATAATGAACTTTATTTTGTATAACAACATAACATTTCTACTTTTTTATATATATCAAACAAAAACCAATACATAGCGAGTGTCCCAATAGTGTGCCCAAGTCCAATTGCCCCTTTATCATATTATATGGAGAAAAATTTCCGAAGTGTCTAGGCTTTAAGCTACATAAACTAAAAATATTTTCATGTATACAGGGTGTTCCATAACTGCAGGTCGAATACAAAATACATTTTTTTAAATGGAATGCTATACTTTTTAGTTGATAATTCGATTCTACGTATTTTTCATAGCTTTCAATCTAAGACTTGGTAGGTCTATACCAGCTGTTTCAAAAGTTATGGCTAGTTTTATGCCAAAATTGTGGTAATTTGAACTGCTTGTATCTTAAAAGAATAAAATATATTTGATCTGTTTTTGGACCTGATAATTCTAGTACACCCTCATCTTTTACGCGTATAAAATATTTTGCGCTACTGGATAGATCTTTAGCGCTACTTTCATTTTTAATAAACACTTTCTATGTCTAACTTCAACTGTTTTAGAGATATTTCCAATTTTGTAACAGAATGTTTTCTACTATTCTTCTTCTTTCTTCTTCGCCACACCAATTCTTTCCTAGTTTTCCGCAACGTTCGACCGATCACTTCTCCTTTAGCCATATCCCCATTCCTCTCCATCCTTCGTTCTCACTAACTTCTCTTCCTCCTGTTGCCATACCCATTCTTCATTTCCTACTGAAATCTTTTTGTAAGATACTTTCATCCTACCGTACGCCCGTCCGCATTCCCTTACTAGTATTATTAGCCTTCTTTGTATATCTCTCTATCTTTTGCAGTTAAATCGACATCAATAAAAATATCATTTCCTTTCAGTGTTAATTTTCTTCTCATAACTTGTTTTCTTGTTTTCCCAGGTTTTTAGTTTAACTAATGTTGGTTAAATATTTTTATTCCCATCCGGTTTTCCTACACGCCTTATGTCTTCAATACACTTTAATTGTTCTCTTAACCTATTCTGTATACTTGTATTGTCCTCCCCTTGCTCCCTATCGCCGCTCACCACTATGTTGCGCCTCCGTTCCCACTTCTTTCTTTTCTCCTCTTTCTTTCCGCTCTAAACCTCTTATCTGTTTTTATAATTCCTTCTTTTCCGTCCTCCATTGTTCTTCCTTCTCCTCCATCTTCTTCTCTACTCTTCATTTTCTCTCCTTATTTCTTTTAACTCTTCCACAACTGCTTCCAATCCACACATCATTTCTCTTACATATATGTTATCTCAACCTCTGCTCCTTCTTTTTCCTCCCACCCACCATCTCTTATCTTTCTTTTATCACCCTGTTTTATTTTTCCAATTATTAATTTCCCCCTCACTTGCACTTCCAGCATTACTCCCTGGAGCTCTGGATCTTTTTATAGTATCATCCATATTTCTCTACTTTATTTTTCTATTTATAATTACCAAATTATCAATTTTCATTTATATTGAGTTATGCATGGAACTTAACAGGAAACAGAAGCTCATTTTTATTTCGTATTATTTTATACACTTATTCTTTGTTGCTATGGTTTTTTGCATTGAGTCACTTTCAGTGACTCTTGCAGAACTATTTCATTTAGTATTTCAAATCGTTATTATTTCATACTTTTGATTGCCTCAAGCTTTTGTTCCAGCGATGCAGAAACCTTCTTTTTTTCGTTGCCATAATAGCGTAATAATCAATACAGTATGTAAAGTATAGTAATAAAAACACTACCATAGCAATAATATCAACTGAACACGATACTGATAGCTACTGTACTGAATAAAAACAATAACAACTCAACAAAACAGAATCACGGAGTTATTAGACCGAATTGCACTACACTGAGCTATAATACAGCGAAGTGAGGTTACGGCTTAATGAAACTTGAGACAAAGCCTAGAGGAGCGCGTACGCGTGAATTTTAGTTCGTTCAGACTGTCGTGCAACCTTTGCTGTAGCGGTACATTTAATGACGACAAAACCTAGACGCTTGCTAACAAGCGGCGCATTTTCCCATTGTCTAGTTGCCAGGTTGCTTCTTTTGCGGGAGACGTCGGATAAAATGGAATCTCGGATAAGTGATGAGACGCTACTGTATTTCAGAAACTTATGCTATGTTTACATAATCATAACATAGCTTATGCTATGTTGCATACATTTTTTTTCTAAATATATAAATATTCGTTTTTTACTGCACTTTTTTGAAAATTACTTTATATTCAAATGCGTATTTGCGGCAGCATATATCTTTCATCCTGAACAAAATCGTGCCTTGCAATTTTTTAGTACGTGTCAAGCTAAACTTGTACTAATTCTTTGATGGTGTAACTACATTTTCCTTTCCATAATTCGAAATAAGTAACGTCAAGTTGTTTAGTTAACTGTAATACATTTGCCGTGGTTTTTTAATTCATAGCGCAGGCAATGATATCCGCTAGGTCCCAAATATTGACAAACACCTGAAAAATTGTGATTTAATATTTGTCATTTGGTCCATTATATCTACAATAAATTTTGTCCAATTATGCAGTCTAAGTGGTTTCCAGTAGATGCTTCTCCTGTTTTTCATTTCTATTGAGTTACGAATAGAACTTAACAGGAAACGGAGCACATTTTTTATTTGGTATTCTTTTATACACTTATTCTTATGATTCATCAGCTTGAGATCGACGAACTCTCCTATTGAATCTTCTATTGTCTCATATTTTTGCAAATATGGAAATGTATTTCTTATACTAGGATGGTTTAACGGAAATCTAACCTAAGTAAAAATACGCACTTTTTGGTATTTTTATCATTTGTTTTTCAACATAGTCCTCTTTTAAGGCAATACACTTTTCAAGACGACTTTCCAGCTTCTTCATCCTTGCCGAAAAGTTATTTCTCTCGAGTTCTCCAAAATAGCGGGAAGTTTCGGTCATCACTTCATCGTTTGTTGCAAAACGGTGTCCTTCGAGCCATTTTTTACCGCTTGGGAACAGGAAAAAAACGCAAGGAGCTAGATCTGGTGAATACGGTTGGTGGTCGATCAATTCATAGCCTAATTGATTCAATTTAATTTGCACGACGGCCGCTCTGTGAGCGGATGCGTTGTAATGGTAGAAGAGAACATTTTTGCGAGCTAAACAAGGACGTTTCTTTTTCAATTCGGCATTGAAATGGTCCAATAATGCTGCGTAGTAATCGCTAGTTATGGTTTTGCCAAGTAATCAATAAGACCAATACCCTTTGCATCCCAAAAAATAGTTGCCATCACATTACTTGCTAATTGGGTTGTTTTTGCCTTCTTCGGTAGGTGTTTGCAGCTTTTTCTTCACTGCTTTGACTCTTTCTTCGTCAACAGTGAAGTATTAATGAAAAAAAACCTTCGGATCAGATTTTATCTTCGCCTACAACTTCTCCGAATCACCCATATGTGTGCGTTTTTGGTCGATGAGGAGTAAATACGGCACCCATAGCACACCCATCCATCATATCCAAATGATTGTGTATGATGGCATATACACGCTCGGTTTATATGTTTACAGGCTTTGCTAGCTTACGGATTTTGATTTGATAGTTTGCCATAATCATATCATGGATTTTGTTGACGATTTCTCTTTTGGTATCGTGACGATATTTGAGGGTCCTGACTGGTCATCATCAAAAAACACTCGTACGACCACGAACAAATCCAGTTTTCCAAAATTTAACTGTTGCTACGGACGGGGCTGATTCACTATAAAGTGTACCCAGTTTGATTTGATTTCTGTATTGCTTTCCCTTTGTTGTGAAGGAACTTAGTCACTGAGCGATTTTCGGCTTTTTCCATTTTGGAAAAAACACAAAGTTGCTTGTTGGCGACGGCTGTAAAATTCAAACAAATAGTTTTTGTTTGGTTTCAATTTTGACATACGTCATGTGTTCGATGGCAGACGTTAAAACCAATATGGCATTCGTTGTCACGTGACGCCATCTATCGAAGGCTAGATTTATGTCAACCCACTCTTGTATATTTTATATTGACCTCATTTTTGTGACATGGGATTGTGTGAGTCCTAACTGGACAAATAAATTCTAGTTCCAGTTAAAACCCATCCAATCCAACCGGAATTTTTAAGAAATATTTTTTTTATAATTAATAAATTATTATTTTGGTTTTTTAAATGTATGTAACACTGATACAATTCTAAATTAAAGCCATAGAATAAACTGCAGGTGCGGCTCATGATTTAGTTAAACAAATTTAAACAAAAACAATAAACATCTAATTAATTATTTAAAGCATAGTTAAAGGATAAATTTAAATACATCCTCGAAAGAAAAACATAGTGTTTATAATTTACTGACCTTCAATATTTAATTAGTTTTATATTAGAAGATAATTTGTTATGTTAATTATCATTATTAATTTACTGAAAAAATCGAAATATTTATTCAAAATAAAATCAGAAGAACTTATGGTTTTAAAAGTTTCTAAATTAATATTTATAATAAAATAATTCCTACGCACATATACATCTCAGCCATAGCTTTCACAATAAAAATAAATGAGAAACGTACGCGTAGTTTAGATAAACTTTCAGTACTGGACCTGGCAATTACTAATAAACTTCTGTAGCATTCTGAACTAGCCAAAGTGAGCTAAAATTCTAAGCCCAGGCCTACAATTTTTTTTACACTCGATCGACAATGTCGTTCCCCCGCGGGCTAAAACTTCATGAAGGAGTTCATTTCATCTTACTTTTACTCATTAATGGTCTATCTCATAAATACTTTTTTCAGTTAACTCTTTCTAACACAAGGAGCATAAAATTGTTTCACGTAAAAAACTACTTCTTCTTTCTGTTTACTACAAATTTCTTTCTTGTCGCGGAAAGTTGTCTTCCGGATTCCACAAGTTGCAAGGCGTTTGCAGCGATTATTTTACGTGTATCAAAGAAATCTCTATTTTCCTTAGATTATAGATATAAAATGTTTAAAGATCGTTACATTGGAATCTCAAGAAGTGAACACGTCTAATATCTTTTTTGCGGTACAATATGATGAATTGTTGTCCTACTACGTTTGAAACCTTCGGCTGTTTCTTCCCAAATGATTCCATCAGAAACAGCTTTGATGAAATGGTCTTCGCTATCCTATCAAGCGTATTTCGGAAGTCCTTATTTATTATTTTAAGGACTTCCATCGTCGCTCTTTGACAACTGAAATTTGTCTGTATCAAAATCTGAAAACTTTAGGTAATTTCTTTGTTCTAGATTTTGAAACGCCTTGATTTATAAACTAAATATTCATCATATGCATAAATTAACTAATAAATTAATATTAGATTAATATTAAATTTCTTTATTGAAAAATTTCTATTAAATAAAATATCAAAATAATCTAATTGAAAACATAATTAATGATATTATTAATTATTTACGACATGCTTATAGCCTAAAAGTTATTTATTGTTATTAAAATGTAAATTTATCAGTTACATCTAACTGAACGCTAAATTTTAGCCAAAATAATTTTGACCTAGTTTTAATATTGAGATAAATATTTATATTAAATTGCGTAGTAGAAAGTCATTGATATTAAAATCGGTGTAAAAATATTTTGAATGGGACTACTTTTTTTTCGACAAAACAAAATTACAAAATCAATTTTGACCTTCGACGTTCCTAGAAATATCTTTTCATCCTATATAGTGAGTGGATGCAAGACACATTGTTAACAAGCTTATTTGCGGACGAAAAGTGGTGAACGAAAATTCTACGATTTATAGATGAGTTTGGAATTATTTTTACAACTTTCAATTTTCTTATTACGCTTGAATCGGCAACGAATCTGTTTACATTTTTATTCATACCTCCTGAACAAAAAGAAATAGCGAAATAAGTCACTGAACCGGGTTTTAGAACTTGATGAGCACTATTTTTTGGCATACATTTTAATTTAAAAAAAAATCTAGATTTTTAGCTTTCTTCGAAAATATGGACACTAGTCGTAATATGCGCCAAATTACATTTGTTCATATATTACACGGAAAGTATTTTTTATCGAATCAAAAATTTTAATCAAAATTAAAGAAAACTCTTTAGTAATTCACATTTACATGTGTAAATATAAATGTTAATATAAATATAATATAAATATAAATTTTATGTAAAGATAGAATCTTCGAAATCTTTCAATTCAGATTCATGTACTAAAAATGAAAAGAGATAAATTAAATATAATAGGGATGCAAGCATGTTACCTTAGTTTATAAATTATATTCTAATAACTTCAAACCGCAGTAAATTTCTATTACATTAGAGAAAAACGTATTATTTCTTAGAATCCGAAATCAGATGTTCAACCGGAAATAGCTACATTCTATTCAAGGAAAACAAGTTCACGGTCGTATTATTTTGCGCACAGAGATTATCGACAATTGCTGCATTACAGATTGGAGGCATTAGAAATTATTCAAAATTAGGCATTTTATAAGGCTAAAAGCGCTGGTTGAACCTCTATTAGAACTGCATGTCAACACACATTTGTCATTCTATCAAGCAGATAATTGATGCCTTAATTATAAGCTAGATATATTAAAACTTAAGCTGCAAAATGTTATTGTTTTATTTGCAAAATTTTTATTGGGGTATTGTTATAGCGCCGGTGGCTTAGTAACAGCCGTAGCGCCTGTAGTTGTGAATGGTAATGGATTATGGGTTGGTTGGCCAGGTATTCATTTAGATGATCCAAATGAGCCAATTCCGGAATCTGATCCAAACGATATTACTCCAACAGCAGGTCTCAAATCAGAGAAGGTATGAACTCCTGCATTAATACTATTTTGTTCAGTTATCAAGTATTTAAAAACTATATTCAATTATCTAAATCAGAGAAAATATATATGAAGAATGCAACTATGAACTAAGGGAAATTTTTCCGGTGTATAAATGAGGGGATAGTAAGTGTGTATAAGGTTATAGGGAGTAACAATTTGAATGGAATGGCAATTTTGAATAAATAGAAGATTGGAAAATGCGACAAAGGAAACGGAGTCCTATCAAAACGCAAACAAGAGTTGTGTTAGAGATAGGGGGACCATAGTCAACATAGTGACCTTAAGTTATAATGCAACAAGAAATAGATAAAAATAGGAAGCTATACTTGTTTGTGGACCAAAAGTTCCTGTGTAGTATATGCATATTTATTTGAACCTTCCTCGTATATTTAGATAAACTACTTGCACAATTATTTTAAAATTAAATACATGATATGCAAATTTAATTGTCCTATATAAATTATTTTGTGTACGTTTCAGTAAATTGTTTTTTAAATAATTTTAGTAGGTTATTAGCAAATACGAAATTGTAAGCATTTTTTATTATAAAACATTTGCAAATTGCAATTATATGCTGATCTACAATAAAACATTTATAAGTTTGACATAAAATCATTTATACCAAAACCTTTCTGGCTTTAGTTCTTTAATCATAACTCCTATCTTTTTTGTCACACTTAAGTCCATTAAATCATTCATAAAACGATAAACTTGTACATTTCACAGATTTTGCTGTTTAATTAATGGATATAGTTTTATAAATAAACATCTTTAATTTAAAATCACAACTTATATTTGCTCATATCAAAATGAAGAATCCTAGCCTACACGACTCTGGCAGAAGCGGATTAATTTTAGTTGATCCTTAAGCATATTTGGTCACTGTCAACATATTTGGTGTCAGGTGTGAGGTAGCATTCTTAATTTTGATATGAGCGAATATAAGTTGGGATTTTGAAATAAAAATGTTTATTTATAAAACT
Organism: Adranes taylori; assembly: GCA_009867245.2. Classification (NCBI taxonomy): domain Eukaryota; kingdom Metazoa; phylum Arthropoda; class Insecta; order Coleoptera; family Staphylinidae; genus Adranes; species Adranes taylori. The sequence goes on along the minus strand of WYDF02085217.1, from coordinate 14,257 downwards.
ATATCTATTATTTAAATAACAAATCGGAGAAATGCACAAGTTTAACATTTTATGAATGATGTATAAGACTTAAGTTTGAAAAAAAGAAAGGATTTGTGATTAAAGGACTTAAAGGTTTTGATGTCTGGACTTATAATTGATTTTATATCCGAATGCTTTTAAAGATTCATATTAATTAAATTTTTTACTTATCGCTAGTAACTCTTTTTATTCTCTAAAATACTTAAACAACAATTTTAAAAGAAATATTTATAGATCAGCATATAATTGCAATTTTTAAATATTTTATCAAAAAAATGCTTATATATTTCGTATTTGCTAATAACCTACTAAAATTATTTAAACAACAATTTATTGAAACGTAAGCAAAATAATTTATATAGAACAGTAAAATTTCCATATCATGTATTTAATTTTACAATAAGTATGCAAGTACTTAATCTAAATATATGAGGCAGGTTCAAATAAATATAAATATATTACACAACAATGTCCACGTTTCATAAATTAATAAGAGAGAAAGTATGGGAGAAGATGGAGAAAGTTGGTATATCGGAGAGAATGATGAGGATTATAAATGGAATGTATGAGGGAACCAAAGTAAAAGCAAGAGTCGAAGAGAATGTATGTGAATGGTTTGAAGAATCTAGCGGTGTAAGACAAGGTATGGTGCTTAAGTTACTCAGACAATATAGAATGTATGGCAGGTATTAAGGAAGAAATAATGGTCGTGATGGAAATAATAAAAAGGTTCATGCATCAAGGAGAATTAGAGTTTAATGTAGAAAAGGTAATAGAGATTATAAGAATGGAGGACGTGATAGTAAAAGCGATAAGTTCGAATTCAATGAAAAAAAAATAGAAAGGGAACATATTTACGTTACATGTTGGCGCAAAATCGAACATGCAAACAGCATGTTATGATGGTTGCGAGAAAATCCAGGATGGCTGTTAAAAGGATATATGGGAAGTAAAGTTTGGGGAAGCAGTGAAAATAAAGACAAATATTTTGGATGTGTATGTTAAAAGTAGTATGATGTAGTGGCGGAAGTACTGGCAGTATCTGAGAGAAAGGAGGTGAAAAGAGTGCTACTAGGATCTGAACTCTAAAGAAAATCATTGGAGTTGAGAAATTCACACCGTAAAAGATTGTATTGCGGGAATTCGATAGGTATAAATGCTGGGTAGCTGAGTTAAAAAAATGGTAAAGTTTGAAATGAAACTGTTCATTGCTGAGACTAATATAGTGCTGAGAGTGTATATTGGGCAGGATCGGATGAGGTGAGAACGACGTATGAAGACATAATTGGTTTATGAGGAGAAAAGAAGGCATATAAATGGATAGCATGGTCTTTGAATGGATGGTATATTAGGATAAGGAATGGAAAAGGCATAATAAGTGAAGTAGAAGAGAGAATGTAAGATGTGGAAATGCAAAAGAGTTAGGAAAGAATAGAAAGAGCAAAATGGCATGATGATAAATACAAGTGGATAAGATCGGAAAGCGGTATACCTGAGTGCTGAAGGTTGGATGTAATATGGAGGATAAGTGAGTGATAGCGAGATTTAGAAGTGGAAGCAAGGATAGTGGGAATCAATGATTTGTTATAAGAGAGAGGAAAAATGAGAGCATTGGGTGAAAGGATGTAACCTCAAAATTAGAATGGTTCTAATCAAATATTTTCAATAGCGATAAAATATTAAAATTTAGATGCAACAAATTTGTGTTTGCTCTACAATTTTTCATAAACTAATAGAGTAACATAAGAGTTTGAATAGTCTTTATACAGAGGAGGAAACCCTAAATGTTCTGTAAATCTGGTACGTAGCTTCTTACAAATCTAAAACATCTTATGAGGCAACAAAATTGAAATAAATGTTGAAAATACAATTGTTAGGCATCAATTAAGGAAGCAACTTACTCTATCGCTATATGAAAAAGAGTATAGTGCAAACCTAAGTAAAATTTCTTGAATTAATCAAAACGTATTGATAATTGACTAATATGAGCTTTGCATATTTATTAATAAGAACAAATAATTGAAGTGATATTTAATTAGGTTAATAACAATTGAATATTTAATTATTAAAATAAATTAATTTCCATTCAATTAATACTAACAGCTCTTCTTGAAGCAATATTCGAAAAACTTTGAACACACGTAATAATCATATAGTAATTTTGATAATTAAAAACGATCGACTTATATCATTAAATAAAATGTATTGTAAAGTGTTTACGATTATAGCAGTGGCGTAGCTAAAACTATTGGGGTCCATGACTCTTTGATATTAAGTGATTTCGTGAACAGTCCTATCAGAGTCATTGACCCGACCGAATTGCTGTCGTTTGCTCTATTATAGCTACGCCATTAGATTACAGCAATGATTAGGTATAACTTTTAAATGAAAATATAAACAACATAACACACTTAAATGTTTACAATAAAAAAAAATAATAATAGTAGATCATAATTTTATTTAACTTGTAAGGTGGTAGCAATATCCATCGATCCAAAAGTCTTTGATGACTACTATAATGGATGCTGTAACGGCACATTCTGGCCACTATTTCATTCGATGCCTGATAGAGCTACATTCAAAACGGAACATTGGCGGGCTTATCATATGGCCAACAAGGCATTTGCAAATGCTACAGTAACAGCATTGAGGAAATTAGTTAAGTCCGAATGTCATAATGAAAACGATGAACCCTTGATATGGATACACGACTATCAACTGATGTTGGCCGCTAATTGGATAAGACAGGTGAGATTTTAATAAGAATGACGTCAAAGAATAATTAACAACCTTTATCCATATACAGTTTTAGATTTAAATTATTACTTGTATGATTAATTGTTCTTAATAAAGAAATAAAGCAAAACAAACAAAATTCATTTATTGCCTAGCGAGGATGAAGGTGAAAGAAACCACCTTTACAAACCATTTTCCCCATTCTCTTCTTTAGGCATCCTCCCCTTCTCACATTATTCTTAATTTTATTTTCTTCCCTTCTCTTTTATCTATCCATTCCCCTTTCATACAACCCTTCTATCTATTTCAGCCATAATTCTCCTAAAAACCTTTATTTCCTTTACTTCTGGTTCTAGATATACCCACAAATTTTCTGCCTCTTTTCTTTCAGTCTTATTCCACATCAGCCCTATACATGATTTTGTCCTATGCTCCCAATCTTCCTCCCCTTTTCCACATATGCTACTTTTCCTATCATTTCTCCACAACCAATATCTATTTCCGTTCTCGGTACTTCCGCATCTAAACCTCGCTATCATTCTCTATTTTGCATACTTATATCCGCTACTAAATATCCTGGCAAACCTCCATCCTCTTTCAACCACTGGAACTTTTCATTATACAAACTCTTTTTAAACCTTCCATTTATTTCTTGCAATTCCACCTTCTTTATCCTATTTTTCACTTCCATCCGCACCTTCGAATTATCCACCATCATTCTCTCATACTACGCATACCCTGATTATCCCATTCTCTCGTACACTTTTCTTCTCCCTCTCATCCATTCATTTCCTCTAATACTTGTAATTTCTTGTATCATCGATTCTCTAGACACATTTTTTACTAATCTATCCTCTTCATGCATTATCACTTTTTTTTCATACTTCACCAATTTCTTTACCATTTACCCAACATTTGTACTCGTTCAACTCCTGCATTGCTATTTCCCCGCAGTGCTTCTTTCCCATCCTAACATTCTTTTCATGTATCCTATTTTCACTCTTTCTATCTCTAACCTTTCCGTCACTGCCAACAATTTTGCCCAATTCAACATCATATTTCTCACGCATACATTTAATACCATCAATCTCATTCTCACTGTGCGACCGCTGTCACATGCTTTTTCGCTGATCCATTCCCAAGTACTTATATGGTTTTCCATTCCCTAATCTCTCCCCATTCATACTAAATACGTCTTTCATACTATCTCTACCACCCTTCTTACATATCATAATATTCTTTTCTTGACATTTACTACTACACAATATCATCCATACCATATCTTTTTCTTCCATATCAACGACCATATCTTTTCTCCTTCCAATACCATACCTCGTGATTGCCTGTTTTCAGCATATCCTCCAAATCCGATAAGTATATGTTGAATAAACTTGCGATTATCGGACTTTCCTGTCTCGCAACTTTCCATACCTCAAAGCACTCTGCTACCCTTTCGCCCACTCTCGCCCTAACCTTTGTCCCTTCATCAAGTCTCTAATAACCTCACACAACCTTTTCAATATACCAACAGCTTTCATTCTCCTCCACAGTTTCTCTCTTATCAATTTGTAGAATGCTGATTTCAAATCTATCAATAATAAGTATTTATTTCTTGATTTCTTTATTTCTTATATTCACTTCTTGGTTTATTATATAATATTTACTCTTTGCGAACAGTTTATATATTCCACTCATAACTGTCACCCCTCTATAGCTTTTTACATCACTTATATCCCCTCTTTTGTATACCGGAACCATTTCGCCCTCCTTCCATTCGTCAGGCATTTTTTCTCTCCCATTCCATATTTCATTTATGCTTTTAGTCAACGCTTCTACTCTGTGTCTATCTAATTCCTTCCAGACATCCAGACTTTTTCATTGTCTTTCCCATTCTTCTATCTTTATTTCATCTTTATCCTACATCCCCCATTCATACCTCTTTCTCTCAGGTATTTCCATACCTCACATTCACTTTTGAAATTATTAATAACTTCCCTTTCTTTCTCTTCTAGTTTTCCTACATTATTGTTTTCCTGCTCCTTCCATATCTATTTTGATACCAAATATACCTCCCATGATCTCATAACACACCTTACCTTTCTTAGTACATCCCTAACGTTTACTTTGAGTTTTCTCACTTCTTATTATATACACTCTACCTTTTTTTTTCTCCCCGTCCCGTTTTTGTATTTTCATCTTTTCATTCTAACCTCCCCTTATCGCATCCATCACTTACTTTATTTTCTTCATTCCTTCACATTGTAAACCTGCCATTTTCTTTTTGAATTTTCCTCTTTCACTTCTTCTGCATTCGTATCTCCTATCCTTCATACCTTCCTTTTGTTCGGGTTACCCCTCCCAATTCTCTTCGATTTTATTTACTATCCATCCTACTCTACTGGGAAGTGGTCAGACTCCACCTTATCACCAACTCTTACATATTTCGTACACTCCCTAGCGCTTTCATTCATAATCACGTAGTCCACAACTGACCCTCCCTCATGTCCCGTAAATGTCAAATCTCTTTTACAACCTCAATTCCTACATCCGTTTCCCACTGTGTAATTCTATATTCACTATTTTATCCTTTGATTTTCTCACAATACATACCCCAACTTGTCCTATTATACATTCTCCTAACTCTCCTGTTTTCACATTCGAATCCCCCATTATTGCTACCATATCATTATTATCCCTCTATTTTGTCAAATTACGATGAATTCTACAAGAAAAAAACAATTAAAACCCGGCGACTTCACCAAATATTAGTGTTAAAAGCGTATAAAATTAACTAATTGTCTCACGAAATATCTCACAAAAAATTCTAAATACTGTAAAGTTACGAGAAATTCGACAAAACCCGGCATTTTCACCAAATATGTCACGTTTAAACTTGTGACAAGGAATTGAGTTAACTTTAACAAGATAATTAAGTTCTACTTCCCATCAAAACACACACCCTCACTTCAATCGAAGTCAGAGAACAAATGTTAAGTTAGGGCGTAGAAAAAAATTAAATAAGGTTTTTAGAATATACATATATAAACACAATTTTTATTTACATGATAAGTTAAGGCACCTTGCAAATACACTTATAAGGGGTTGACGAATTTTGGTAAATAATTAAATGAATCTAATTAAAGTTGATTTGAATTGTGCAAAAATAAACATCCCCTCTATCAAATAATGCATAGTCAAAGGTTAAATTAAAATACATCCTTGAGAGGATATATCAAACATAATTTACTTACGATTTGTCAATAAGATTCACAAATAGCGTTATAGGGAAGACAATTTGTTACATAACTTATAATTATTTATTCAAAGTAAAATAAAAAAACTTAAGGTGAATTTCTCAATTATTATTTATAACAAAATAATTACTACCTATATTTAAAAACAGCAGCGACTATTTTCACAATAAATAAATGAATGAGGAAAATACGCTTTCTATAAGTCGAATTTATATATAACATTCTGTTCGATTCTGTACTAGTCAAAATCTAGTGAAATTATAAGCCCAGGTCTATTAAACATTTGCCTTTTATCCTCTCGGTCGATCAAACCGCTCCCTCGCGGGCTAAACGAACCAGATGGAGTTGATTTCATCTCACTTTAACTTATTAACAGTCTATCACATAAATAACTTTTACAATTATCTTTGTCTCTCTAACATAGTAGAGCTTGATGTAAAAAACTACTTCTTTTTCCTGTTCGCCACCACTTTCAATCTTCGTCGCAGTAATCTTTTCTCCGCAGCTATCTACACAATACAAGCCGTATGCTGCAATTACATATTTTGCGTGTGTTTAATAAATATCTATTTCCCTTAGTCTTTCTATTTAAAGACCTTTACATACGAATCCAAGAAGTGAATACATCAAATATCTTTCTTGGCGTTACATTATACTTGATTTTTAGGCAGCAGAAGAAGAGGAAATCAAATGCAAGTTGGGATTTTTCTTACACATTCCATTTCCGCCATGGGACATATTTCGATTATTTCCATGGTCCGATGAAATTTTGCAAGGCGTCCTAGGTTGCGATATGGTTGGCTTTCATATTATGGATTATTGTCTTAATTTCGTTGATTGCTGTCAGCGAACACTAGGTTGTCGTGTAGATAGGAAAAATTTGCTTGTCGAACACGGCGGACGAACTGTACGTGTTAGGCCATTACCAATTGGTATACCTTTTGGAAGGTAATAATCCTTATTTTAAATATATATTAAAATTATTTTAATATAAAATTACAGCTTGGCATATGATTCTCATTTAACAGGTTTGTTGCTTTGGCTGAGAAAGCACCACAAATGATCACATCAACGCAAAAAATCATCTTGGGTGTAGATCGATTAGATTATACTAAAGGTTTAGTAAATAGGTTACTTGCAATTGAAAAACTGTTAGAGACGCATCCAGAACACAAAGAAAAAATTTCGTTACTACAAATTGCCGTACCTTCAAGAACAGATATTAAGGAATATCAAGAGCTTAAAGAAGAAATGGACCAATTGGTTGGTAGAATTAACGGAAGATTTGCAACACCAAATTGGTCTCCTATAAGGTATCTACATGTTTTACAATATTTTTTTGTAAACGTATTCAGACCAATAGACCATTCTAATAATAATCTAGTAACAACTAGTATATATATATATATATATATGCTCTTTTTAGGTATATATTTGGTTATGTCAGTCAAAATGATTTAGCAGCTTTTTACAAAGAATCAGCCGTAGCGTTAGTTACGCCTCTTCGAGACGGAATGAATTTGGTTGCAAAAGAATTTGTTGCATGTCAAATAAATAATCCGCCCGGTGTACTCATATTATCACCATTTGCGGGTGCTGGTGAAACTATGCACGAAGCACTAATTTGCAATCCGTACGAAATTGATGGAGCAGCAGAAACGATACACAGGTGTAGTATTATTTAAGTTCTTAATAATTTCGTCCAAATATTGTTTAATGTTATTTTATGACCTAAGATAAGAGATATGTAATGAGCACGTAATGAGCACGTAATGAGCACATCGTACAAAATCACATATGAGAATGTTTCTTTTTGGTGTCACACTCATCTCGAACTGGAGTACTTTCCTTCCATGTGTGTGTTTATCTAAAGGGTACAACTTGGATCCTGCTCAGTATTATACAGAACCAGGTTTACGCTGGACCGCCATGTTGATACTTAGAAAGATTGAATTAGAACTATTGACTGATATCGACATGCTCCATTTAATTAAACATGGATGTGTCGTGGGATTAGTCAATGTTCTCTGTGCCATGGAAGTGCCAATAATAAGTGCATGACTTCAAAAAATCCAGATCCTCCCAAATATGATCATAGTTATTTATCATAAACATTTCTGGCTATTGGGAGCCACAATTTTGGTGGAGTTTCTTGTGAATCAAAAGTTCTTTAACCAATCAGAGGACCCGTCGTAACTAATTCGGATCTTGTTGCTAAGTATCTTGGTTTGAGGACTACACCCTCATAGGCGGCATGATTGCATATAAAGCATATAAAGTACTGCACATAAAGTATTGTGTTTTTTGATGATACACACACAACATATCATAGTACTATCCGTTGTAGAGTACTATACAATCCATATTAGAATTTCCCTTGACAATACGTTCCGTACTTTGATGCAACAGGAGCGGCTGTAAAGGTAGGCTTTGATGAGTTCACGATGGAGTTGTTAAAGGTTGAGGCTCAATTTGTGAAAGTTTTTAATCATCAGCGTGACATGCCAAGCCGGAAGCATAGAAACATCCGAGGAAATTTGCTAGGGGCGAGATGGCTAGAAGCCAAATTGGTTGGCATGAATTATGTGACTTGATTCTATACTTGATATGTAATTTGGTATGTGACGTTTCTCAATCGGTCGGTTTTATTATACTCTTAAATATCTCACACAGCGCATTGAGGAGAGTATTTGGTTGTTAACATGAAACGCAATCCAGATCTGTATTAGATTTGGGAAACTCGATGTTGTGTGCAATTTGTCCAATTTTTCAAGGACTAAAACAGTAACTTAGCACGGGACCTTTCTTACATACAATAAGTGGATTAGAACAGTAATGGAACAATTAGACTCCTTGATCAGGATGACTAAGAAAAATGAAGTGATGTTAATAATGGGCGACTTCAACACCAAGGTAGGGAGAGATAAGGTGACTGACAAACGTTACGGTGAACATGGATTGGGAATTAAAAACGAAAGAGGGGATCGCCTGATCCGATTTTGTCAAGAACAGAAATAACTGATAAGCAAAAGGAAATTAAAAGACCCTGGCATTAATTAACAGGTACAGGATTAGGCAAATAAGAATGAATGGATGACAGGCGAAATCTTTGACATGATGGGAGAGAGAAGGCAATATAAACATATAAATCAACCGAAATACCAATAAATCAATCGTAAAATAAAAACAAAGATAAAAAAGCAAAAGCGCGCTGGTTGGAGGAGAAATATGATGAGATTGAGCAATGCGACAAAAGATATGATTACCACAACATGCACAAAAAGATCGATGAGTTAACAACCAAAAGGAAAACCATCAGCCCGCACCTGAAACTGATAGACGCAAACGGAAACCTTATATAAGATGATTTGAAGCTTATGGACACGTCGAAAGATGAACCAGAATGCCTTTTTAACGATGAACGCAAAATGATATGGGACCAACATGACGATATGACTGGACCCGCAATACCAAGATCTGAAGTGGAAAAAGCAATTTGATCGCTAAAAAACGACAACTATCCAGACAACGTACGGGGCGAGATCCTAAAGCACTTCTGTGCAAAACAGATGACCACTTCCTCGGTTTTCTGACAGAACTTTTTAACGTTGTTTATGACAAAAGGGAGATTCCGGAAGAATAGCAGCGGTTAATATTTGTAACCATACTTAAAACACCAAGTGCAAAAGTGTGTGATCAGCACCGATTAATAAGTTTGATAAATCATACTACTAAGTGTTTTACTAAAATTATCCACAATAGAATATACAACAAATGCGAAGCAAATATATACTTGTCACAATTTTGATTCCGGAATGCGCTGGGCACAAGCCATTTTCGGTCTGCAAGTGCTAATTCAAAGATGCAGATATATGCACAAGCACATTCATTTGTGCTTTATCGACTTCTCTACTCTAAGGCGTTAGACAATGTCAAACATAATAGACTCACAGAATTGCTCAAGAAGATGGGTATTGATGGCAGGGATCGGCAGATAATAACCAGCCTCTATTGTAACCAAAGTGCTGAGATAAAGTTGTAAAACTTAGTCTTCCCATCCTCTCGCCACTTTTGCTCAACATATACTCTGAACAAATCTTTTAAGAAGGACTAAGAGAATCTTCTGTAGGTAAATAAACGGAGAGGTAATTAACAATATCAGATATGCTGATGACACAGTTATCATTGCAAACGATTTCAATCAAATACAAACACTTATATAAAGAATACACATAGCAAGTCAACATTGGGGGTTGGAACTCAATACAGCTAAAAGTAAATGCTCATCAGGAGAATGCAGCAACCTCCGATGCAAATAACAATTAACAACCGAAACATGGAAAGATCGAGATGGACACTTATCTTGGAACAACAATCAATTCAAAATGGAATCAGTAAATAGAAATTAGGCCATGAAGTGAAACAGCTCGAAATGTGTTAAACAATATGAAAATGTGGTTCACAAGCAAAATCTCAATAGAATTAAAATTAAGACTGGTCCAAATGATATAACTTCTCTGCCTTGAGGCATAGACTACAAAAGAAGATATCCTACAAAAGATAGAATCCCTTGAGCTCTGTATATATCACCGCATTCTTCGACTATCCTGGACTGACCATATTACCAACGTGGAAGTCATGCAGAGAATAGGAATAAGCAAAGAAGTAGTTTTCACTGTAAAAGAAACGGAATCTTGAATACTTCGGACATATATGTACTTCGGACATGGCATGCTAGGTACCACCTATCGCAGTCCAAGAAAAAGTCAACAACAACAGCGGACCAGGTAAAAAACGATACTCGCGGATGCATAACCTGCGCCAATGGTTTGGAATAACATTGATTGAATTGTTCAGAGGATCCATAAGCAAAGTCAGAATAGTCATCTGAACAGCCAACGTTCGCAACGAATAAGGCACTGGAAGAAGATGAAGAGTAAGTGGAAAATATTTTAATAGTTTCTTAGGAATTATTGTTGAGGATTTGGCGTATCAAGTATTCAGGATCACTATTTGTAGGATCATGGTTACAAGATGGAGCATGCATCATTATCAAACACTTAAACTGAAACTCTGAAATTGGAGTTCACCAATAAATTGTTGTCGAAAAAGGATCTTTGTGGAAATTGATAAGCAAATTCTAGAATACCTACGAAAGATTCAGCCGACGAAAATTCATAAACTTCTCAGTGTAATTGACTTGGGAGTTTATGATCTTTCTTTGAACACCCTTCAATTCATATTTGAGCTATAATTTTTCATTTGTCTGGGTTTAAATTCCTGCCAGAATTTCCAACGTTATCGGTAATTTAGTTTAGATATGACATTGACCAAACAGTCCTCTCTGTATGCAATAATTCTGAGCCCAAATAGAGCATTGAATAGATCCCACTCAGCTTTTATTGTAGGATCCTAGCGAGACAGATAAAATGAAAAGATTTTTTTCCGGATAATTTTTACATTGTCTGGGAGAAGTGATGGCCTATTTGGTGTTGTGGCTTTTATAAGGATACTCATGGAAACTGATTGACTGAATTAAATTCATTAAGTTGACAATAGCTAAATGACTTTCTGCTGGACTATTTCGTGTAATGTCAGATGGAGTATTTTGTAAAATTTTTTATTGGTAATGCTACAAATTGGCATTTAGGAAATATTGGGATAGAATTCTAGTTGGTGTCGGAAGCGGGGGGATTAGTCAACATCAGACTTTTCATAAGTATCATATTTTATTCTAAATATAAATTTTGTGTTTTTTGTCACATATTTGTTGGATGCACTAAAATTTCATAGGCTCCGCGCATTGTAAGAAGTCACGCTGAACTTAATAATTAGCAAAGATATTGGTGATGTATGCAACCAAAAAACGTCTGAGAACGTAAGTTATGTTACACATTAGTCGTGGTTTGAATTATGCCTGAATTGGTGTAGTGATTCAGCCTAACCGGCAATTAGGAGGGCGGTTGGTCGATCCCCCGATAAAGTCATACATTTTCAATAATCCTCTTAGATATTAAATTTATCATTACTTTTTTGATTAGACTCAGTACATCTACTATAAAGTCAGGAAATGTATTTCGTGTTGTTCATTGTGCGCAGGATGATTTGAATTTTTTTTATTCAAACTCGTGTTGTTCCCATTCAGTACTTGAAATGGGTAGGGTTAGTAAATTTTCAGAAAATTGCAATTAATAGTTATGTTAATAAAAGGAAATACAACAAGATGTATAATAGTCACATACTAAAATAATTAAAAACAATTGATATAAATGTTCACTTAAAAATTCTGTGTCGTATGTAATGCGTTTAGTTATATATTATTTGATTGATTAAGAGCCTTAACGATGCCAGAAGATGAAAGAGCTCTACGCATGAACTGTTTAAGAAGACGCGAAAAATTAAATGATGTAAATTACTGGACTCGTTCTTTCTTATCTGCAATGGGATCACTCATGACGCATGAAGACCATGACGAAGTGGGTGCAGTTACAATGCCTGCTGTCACTCTTGACGACTTTGACGAATATCTTTCAAAGTAAGTATTACATTTACAATTATTTTTGATTTGGTTAAAGTCAAGTAGTTAACAGGAATTATTTAGTTAAATAAGTGCACTAAACCAGTAGGTATTGGTTCGGGTGAGCCAGACGGACGTAGACAAGAGCCCGATGTACGAAATTTCTACTGAGCATGCGTGACCTAATACACGAGGCCATACACACGCTATACAAACGCAGTAGTAGGAGTTAGTAGGAAGTTGTAGATAGCGTGGATATGGCGGTAGAAGGAAAATGAGGGGAAGCTAGGGAACAGAAGAAGAAGAAGAAGAAGAAGGAAAGCCCCGTCTGAGAAGTGCACAAAAATATGTAATCAGATAGATGACAGGTGATTCTAAGTCAAAGGGAATCGTTTACTAGTTAAATTCTTTCTAATTTATTACACAATACTCATTAAACTCATTATGCAATTAACAATAATGGTTTATACTTTAATTAATATTTATAACATTTAACTTTATTATATTGGAGCATCATAAAAGATTGAGATGGCTGCCGCGTGCTATATTATATAAGTAACGTAACTCTTACTACATGTTCTTACGCTAATTGCTTAATTAGTAAAATGAACAAGAAGGTATCAGCGCATCGCTGCTATTTATATGGTTTGTTATCTTGCGTTTGTTTCCATGATGGCGGACGAACGAATAGATACGAATTGTTATTCCCGATGTCTGCGCTATTGATATTATATTGATCGACCTGAAGTTGAAGTATAGAAATGCGGGTATGTATCCCTGGTGAAAATTGACGTTTAGTCTAACTTCAATTGAACAGTATTTATCGGAAAAACTGGATTAATCGAAGTCTAAACGTGATATACTATTTTGTTTATTTCCTGTATTTCATATTTACTAATTTTGTATTTCTTTTTACATAAATTTAACTTCCATCCTAAAAAGCTGAAAAAAAATGTACAGGAAGATTGTTCATATGCTGGTTTTTCCATGAATAATTAGATTATGAATTTAATAACTCATTTTGATTTTGTATAACTAAGGATATTATATATTTACGGATATATGATAGTAAAGGATGATAAACTTTCACGAATAATACGCTTATCGCTTGATATGTCATGTCAGCCATTTTGTTGCTCGAACCAGTGATTCACTCGGGGTTTTCGTAACTTGGGTGTGGCATCTTTTATTATAACTATTATAATTCCTTTATTAAATTAATTATACTTCTTTTAACTAGTTTTCTTATTAATTACGTTTTATTTATGATTTAATTACTCGTAGGTTAATTTTTATGGTTAACGGTTCAAATCGAAGATTAATTTTCTCTGGCTATTTTTTACATCGTTTTAAGCGCAGTTTAAAATCACACTCCTCGTCGCCAATTAAGGACTCCTTTTTCCGCCAGTGAAATTCCTTTTTAAAAAATTGTATTATTTATTTTTAAACTTATTTTATTTTCTTATTTACAGCATTATATAAATGACACTTAAATGATAATTTGCCAAGATAAAGCAATTTATTAGTTACATTAATAATTAAAATTTCATATGATTGATATATTTACGATTGCCAAGTATAAGCGAATCGTTTTACTTGTTAAATTCTTTCTTATTTCTTAACAAGGGGGATATAATTTTTTTTTTTTTTTTTTTTTTTTTTTTCGTAGGAAGTGGAGAATCTTCATAGACAAAGGATGCCCGGTGCAACCAATAGTGTGGGGTTCTTT